>RJWM01005400.1:0-92448 GCA_004363535.1 Dasyprocta punctata
AGGCAGAAGCTATCTTTCCCTCAATAAATATTTCCTACTCTAAAAAAAGTAAACATTAATTTTCAGCATTTTTGTTATGCAAGAGTGGCATGGAAACAAGAACCTGACTCAGGGAATGAGGGCTAGGAGGGTAATAGGGAGAGTGGATACAATCAAAGTATGTTACATACATGTAAATGTTACAGTGAAACCCACTATTTCATAAAATTAATATGCACTAATAATTAAAAATTTAAAAGAAAAATAAAATAATTTAAGCCTGCAGAGAAAAAAAACTTGATACAAATTTTCTAATTTTTAAAAATTCACTCTGTAAACCATAATTATAACTTTATTAGGAAAAAAATACAGATAAGAAAAACAGTGAAAATAAATCCCCTAAAATGCAAACAGTGATTATTTTAAATTGATAAGATCAATGATACATTTTCTTTTTCTATTTCTCAATATGCAATATGCTATAAGTCATTAAGAAATGAAAAAAACAAGGCTGGGATTTGTCTAGCATGCTTAAAGCTTTGGGTTTCATCTCAATACAGCACCAAAAAATCTTTTTAAAAATTAAAGAAAAAAAAAAAAAAAAAGGAAAAGGGAGCTAGGGGCTTAGCTCAGTGGCACAAGCGCCTGCCTGGCAAACGCAAGGTCGTAAGTTCTATCTCCAGTACCAAAAAAAAAAAAAAAAAAACCCCAAAAAACAAAACAAAACAAAACAAAAAAAACAGAAAAGGGAAAAGAATTAAGTATAAACTTCTAAAAAGAGTTTAATTTAGCCAGGTGTGGTAGCACATGCATGTAATCACAGCATTCTGGGAGGCAAAAGCATTAGGACTGCAAGTCCCAGCCCCAACTGGGCAATTTAGCAAGAAAATTTCTAAAGAAAAAAAAAGTTTTAACTTTTCTCCATTAAATAGTAAATAAATTTTGAGAGGAAAAACTTTCTAAAAACCAATCTAAACAACTATATCCTTTCTAGCTGGGCATGGTAGCACATGCCTGTAACTCCAGCACTTGGTAGGCTGAAGTAGGAGGATCATGGTGAGTTTGAAGGCCAGCATGGGCTCCACAGTGAGTTCAAGACCAGCCTGAACTACACAGTGAGACCTTGTTTAGAAAAAAGCCAGGCATGATGGCTCCTGCTTGCAATCCCAGCATTCGAGAGGCTAAGGCAGGAAGATCGTTGTGAGTTCGAGACCAGCCTGGGCTACAAAGTGAGTTCAAGGTCAGCCTGAACTGCAATAGTGAGACCCTGTCTCAAAAAAATAGGGCTGAGATTTAGCACAGTGGTGTAAGTGCCTGCCTGGCAAGCGCAAGGTCCTGAGTTTGATTCTCGGTACAAAAAAAAAAAAAAAAAAAAAAATTTAGATACTGTATTTGTTAAGATATTTACTTAAAATCAAGCTCTCAATAAATCATGTAGTATCAAAATAACTGACTAATCCTCAACTGAGCTGCATTTCAGTGAACTGCTCTTAGAAAGAGAAAATGTACTATAGGTTACTACTTTAAGAGACTCACTTGTTCACTTATATACATCTGTCACAAGACAGTGCAGTCTCTCTGGGTTTACTAAAACTGATCAGCAATTATCTTGCTCATCACATAAATTCCCAGATCACTTAATAATTTTTACTTCTTGTCTGGGGTTTTCTTAATCTTTTATAAAGAATTAATAAATATAACATTCAGGAAAAAATTAAAAAACAAAGTATATTATTTATTCTATCCTTCCAGTAAAAATCAATTCAGGGTTATGAAATAGCTCCAGTTGATGAAGAAATCAACTAGGAATCAATTATTTTTTTATAGAAGAATGCCAGCTTACATGTAAAAAGGATGATTAAAAAGTTATAACTTTTAAAGCTCTAATAAAATAATTCATATGCAAAGATCATTAAGACAAATCAAATACTATATGAAAAAGTGAAAGAGAACTGGATATTCAAATATCCCAGGATTTGCTGTTGGCAAAGAGAAAATTGTAACTACAACTGAAAGATTTGACATTCACCATCTGAATGACGTCTTAACATCACTAAGAAACAACCAGAAATTATGTGCAATACTACGCATAGAGAATTATCTATTAAATATTCTTTACCAAAATATTTAACCTTATTCTGGTAAGTCTTTTTTTTTTCTTCTACAACTCTTCAACAGGATACAGAGGTATAATTTAAACAGCATGATGAAGAAATAATTAAATAAATCCAGAGTGTAGGATTTCTATAGGACCACTGGCTTGGTTGCTTCAATAAGTGAGTGGTTGTGTGAAAGAAATAAAAGTGGGTGAGAATTATCATCCATTAAAAGAGATCTGAAAGTTGGCTGTGGTAGTATGGATGGGCCTGTAATTCTAGCACTTGGGAGGCTGAGACAAGTGGATTGCTGTGAGTTCAAGGCCAGTATAAGCTACATAGTTAAAGGCCAGCCTTAACTATAAGGCAAGACCCTGTCTAAATAAAATAAATAAATAAATAAATAAAAGAGACTTGAATGACTTAACAAATGCAATACATAGTCCTTCATTTGACCTCATGAAGCATTTCTTAAGAGTGCTGCTGGGGAGTTAGCTCAGTGGCATAAGTGCCTGCCTGGCAACCATGAGGTCATGAGTTCAATCCCCAGTCCCCCACCAAAAAAACAAAAACAAAAACAAAAAAACAAACCAAAACCAGGATCTATTACTAGAGTGCTACACAAAAGCTACAGAGGAGTAACATATAAATTTAAGGATTAGGCTGGGCATGGTGGTACACATCCGTAATCCTACCACTCGGGAGGCTGAGGCAGGAGGATCACTGCAAATTCAAGACCAGCCTGGGCTACAAAGTAAGCTCAAAATCAGCCTGAACTGCATAGTGCGTCCCTATCTCAAAAAGACAATCAATTAATCAATAAATTTAAGGCTTAAAACTATCTAATTTCTGCTGGGTTTTAGCTCACCTCAAATCTAAAGAGCATCAATGAGTTGTGCTGTTTGAGTCTGCAATTTTCCACGTAGATTTATTTCTATTTTTAACCAAAAGTATTTGCTTGGGATCTTCTATTATGGTTTTAATCAGCATAATTTTTTGAGACAGACCTTGAACTTACTATGTAGCTCATGCTGGCCTTGAACTCGAGGAGATCCTCCAGTCTCAGTCTCCCAAGTGCTGGGATTACAGGTGTGCACCATCACACCCAGCTTAATCAGCATAAATTTTAATAATTGGTACCAGTATATTGTTCTTTTACTGTCTTCTACAATGAAACCTAAGATTCAACTTTATAAAAAAGGTCAGAAACTACATTTAAAAGTTTGCAGTAGACATTCCATTTAAAAACAGAAGAATGTCATTTGCATGGCTCCAAAAAGAATACAGGCATCTTAGCCTTTCCAAAAGGACAAATAATACTATAAAAACCAAAAGGATAACATTTCTTTGGGCTTTATCTCCTACATAAAGTTTCACTCACCGAAATATCTTTAATTTTTGTCATTTATTCAGGTCATCTTCGAAGTCCAAACAAGCTGGCATTTTCAGGGCTTGTATTTCAAGGTAGCAGCCAAATCAAAATTCTAAACCAGGTGAGGGGGATATAAAAATCACAGTATTACATAGAAATTACAGAGATGATCTACCTTTGCAACACAAGTCAATCATGATTTCATAAATTATCAAATTAATGTTCTCATCTTTAGAGAATGTTTACAGACTTTTCATTAAGTCCACAGAGTATTTTTTTTTTCCCCGAGATCTTAAATCCCTTGTTGGCTAGCATTCAAAAAGTATAGAAGCAAAACTCAGGAATTAACACCATCTTTGCTTAAAAATCACCAACCTGGGCATAGTGGTTGGTGCTTATTTGTAATCCCAGCATTCAAGGAAGCTGAGGCAGAATGATTCCAAATTTGAGCCCAGTCTAAGCAATCTGACAACTTAGTGAGACACTATCTCAAAATAAAAAATATTTAAAGAGGGCTGGGGGTATAACTCAATGTGAAGGCCCTGGTTTCAATTCCCAGTATCTCCCCACCACTACCACCAAAATTCTAGCTCTTAAGAGAATTCCTTATAGCTTCGTTCTTTTCAAAATGAATTAACATCATGCCACACTGTTTGATATTTAAAATTAAAAATTTTGTAAACACAATATAGGACTCAGTCTCCTAACCAATTTACTTTTTAAATTTCATAAAGTATAAATGTTTTTTCCTATTTTATCCATGTATGTACATATTTTGTATTTTTTATTAAATTTTTAGTTTAAATTCTGAGGTTTCTTTCTTTTCTGAGACATTCTTGCTATACAGTTCAGACTGACTGGAATTATATGCCCAGGCTGACCTTGAACTTGTGGCAATCTTCCTGCCTCAGCCTCCTGACTACTAGGATTAAGATGTGTACCACACCTTGCTCTAGTTCTAAAGTACTCTTTATGGCAGATACACAAATTATGTATGACAAATGCATTTTGGTATGCTTCAGGAAAAAATACCCACTTTAATAAGAATATCAGTTTGTAACATCTTTGAGTATTATGATTTTACATTATTGCCAAGTACTGATTTAGAATCTTGAAATTTTAGATTATATATAAGTAGTTAATTTAATAACTAATAATTAGAGAATAAAACCTCTGAATAATTAGAGAATAAAACTCTGAATAATTATCATTTTTAGGTTCTTTTTGAGACAGGGTCTATGTTGTTTAGACTGGTCCTGCACACTCTATGTAGCCCAGGCTGGCTTGAATTCTATCCTCCTGCCTCAGCCTCCCAAGTGCTGGAATTACAGGCATGAGCCACCATGCCTGGCTCCCTTAATTATTATTATTATTTTTTTTTTATTTTATTTTTTTTGCGGTACTGGGCATCAAACTCACAATCTTGCGCCTGCCAGGCAGGTGCTTAAGCCACTGAGCCAAACTTCTGGCCCTATTTTTTTCGAGGCAGGGTCACACTATGTAGTTCAGGCCAGCCTTGCTCATGTTGTAGCCCAAGCCCGCCTCGAACTCACAACGCTCCACCCACCTCAGCCTCCCGAGTCCCTTAATTATTTTTTAACTCATCTAAAAAGGTCATTTTTAAGTGAGGCCATAAAGGAAAATCTCAATAAATCTAAGAACAAACACTAGAGCTCTTCCTATAGTTTTGCTTCCATCAGTCAATGACTCTGATGATGATGCACTGAAATTATAAATTCAAAATAAAATCAAGAAGCAAAGGTCTTTCCATCTTAAAACAACAGTAAACACTGAACTAGGTTAAAAAAGAAATACAGCCAGGGATACAGCTCAGCAGCACAGCGCCTGCCTGGCAAGAGTATGGTTGTAAGTTTGATCCCAGGTACAAAACAAAACACAAACCAAACCGAAAAACAAAACAAAACAACAACAACAAAAAAACCTCACAAGAACTGCAAACTTTCTAGAAAATACTATGTATAGGTTTCTGGAGAATACAGTAAAATCAGCGAGTAAAAATGGAAATTCACAGCAATAAAATATCTGTCAGAAGTGGTGACATACGAAGAATGAAAATAAATAACTTAAATTTTTGATTCAACATTAGGGAAAAAAACAGTGAACTACAAGAAAGCAAAATGAAGAAATTAATACACATAAACAGAAATCAATGAGAAAATAGAAAAAAATAGTTGAGTAAATAAATCCAACCATTATTACACTGAGAGAAAGTAGTTAAACTAGTTAACTGAATTAAGCGAAAAGGGAAAAACTCTAAATATATAAAACAATTACAAAAAGGAAATGAAATCATTAGGATTACTTTGCTCAAGCTTTTGCTCATCACTACATAAACATGCTAGTATTGCAAGCACCACACACAAATTAATGAAAATTATAATTAATTATTTTTTGTTTGTTTTAGGTGTACTATGGATTGAACTATGGATTTGCATTGAGCTATATCACCAGCCCTTTTTATTTTTTGCGACAGGGTCTTGATAAATTGTCCAGGCTCAAACTTGCAATCCTTCTGCCTCAGCCTCTTGTGTAGCTGAGATTACAGGCCTGTGCCACTGTGCTTTGCTCACAATTAACGTTTTAAACAGCATATAAGTCTAACAGTCTGAAGCTGTTTCAGAATATGTATGTGTACATGTATGTATTAGAGGAATTAGAAACTGTGTACATGTGTATACATTAAAGGAATTAGAAAGTGTTCATATATTTATATAACAAATCTAAATCTTTTATGAAGCAAATGTAACATGAACATCAAAAGTTAGTACAAATTTCAAACAGAAAGCTACAGACCAATCTCTTACATTCTCAGTCTCTCTTACAATGATGTGAGACTAAATAAAATTTTAAATAGATTCTGGCAGTTTTTTTAAAAAAAGTAATATATCATAGTTAAGTTCTGGAACTACAATGAAGGCTTAGTATTAGGAAACTAAGGGTAAAAGTTATGCAGTCATTTGTGTAAGATACTAAGAAGTAATTTGATGAAATTCAGCAACCTTAATTATAATTTTCTTTAAAATTTCAAATGAATTTTTAAAAAAACTTCCTTAACATGGTAAAATACACCTTCTCAGCCCAAAGTCAGGGCTGACGTGTGTACAGAGTTTACACTGCCAAGGTGCTGGATTTGATGCCCAAGAGAATATTGTAAGGAGCCTGTTTAATGGGGAAAGATTAGACGCATTTGTCACAGAAATCAGGAAGAACACAGAAACCTATGATATATACTATATTAGAGGTATAAGTGAAATTAAGCAAGAGAAAGGTATACAATTGGGGAAAAGAATGTAAAATGATCACTGCCTACAGATGACATAATTACATTCTTGAAAATCTTTTAAAAAATCAACAATGAAACAAGTAAGATAATATTCAGCGAAGTAATAGCACAAAATTAAAATATAGAAAAAATAGCTTTTATTACATATGTAATTGCCAATAGGTAAAAAAAGATCTTCGCTATAATATTGACAAAAACATAAAATAAACAAGAATGAACTAAAAAGAAGGAAAAAAGCTGGGCGTGGTGGCTCACGCCTTTAATCCCAGCACTCAGGAGGCTGAGGTAGGAGGAACGATGTGAGTTTAAGGCCAGCTTGGGCTACAACACGAGCGCAAGGCTGGCCTGAGCTACATAGTGTGACCCTGCCTCAAAACACTAGGCTGGGAGTTTGGCTCAGTGACTTAAGTGCCTGTCTGGCAAGCACAAGGTTGTGATTTTGATCCCTGGTGCCACGAAAAAAATAAATAAATAAATAAACAGGAAAAAAGAAAACCTAAAAATAGCTATGAAGGATGCAAATGTAAAAGACTTAAATAGAATGTTCTTTGATTAAAAAATTCGTAAGTATCAATTCTAATTTAGAACTGATCAATATCAACAGACTTATTTATTTATTTGTTTATTCATTTATTGTTAGTGGGTACTGGGAATCAAACTCAGGACCTTGTGCTTGCCAGGCAGGTGCTGCGCCACTGAGCTGTATCCCCATCCCTAATTTTTTAAAAATAGAAAACCTAATTATAAAGTTCATATGGAAATAAGTAAAAGTAGTCTGGAATATTCTGAAAATAAGATCAGTGAAAGGGACAAGTTTTACCAGATATTAAAACATAAAGTTTCAAGAGTTAAAACAATTTAGCGCAAGCTGCACAGCTTCCAGGGAGGGAAGCGTCAGCGCCTCCTGTGAGCTTACCATCATGAGGGCTGAGAATCAAATACTGTCGTGTCCCCCCCCCCCCCCATAAGGAACCGGCTGGTTCAGAGGACAGGCTAAGTTGATAGCAACTTAGGCACGTAAGACCACTAAATGCTTGTATTGTTTGGTTGATTTTTAGGCCTGGGGCCAGTGGTCTGAGCATCTCTTCGGAGGATGACAGTATGCAATATAGCAAATATGGGGAATTTTCTTCTATCTTGTCTTTGAAGTCCAATATTGCTCTCACTGTTTTGCTTTGTTCTGATTGTTTTGCTTTATTCAATGTTCTGTTTTGAATAGTTTTATTCTGTTTTGTTTTTGGTTTGATTTTGCTATGCCTGATGGAATGGACAACTACTGTGAAGATAAAAAGACATACTGTGGTAGCTACTGTTGTTTTCCTAGTATCCTGTTTGGAAGCTCTGTACCAATTTTGCTGCATTGTTTTGATTGGCTTCGTTCTGTTTTGTTTTGTTGGATTTTACTATCTTTTTTTTTTTTTTTTTTTTTTTTTTTTTTTTTTTTTTTTTTTTTTTTTTTGTGCGGCACCGGGGATTGAACTCACAACCCCGCGCCTGCCTGACATGTGCGTAAGCCGCTGAGCCAAACTCCCAGTCCTGGTTTTTTTGAGGCAGGGTCGCACTATGTAGCTCAGGCCGGTCTTGTGCTCGCATTGTAGCCCAAGCTGGCCTTGAACTCACAACGCTCCACCTACCTCAGCCTCCTGAGTGCTGGGATTAAAGGTGTGCGCCACCACGCCCGGCTGGATTTTACTGTCTTAAAAAAAAAAAAAAAACAATTTGCTGTGAATATAGCTCAGTAGCACAGTGCCTGCCTGGCAAGTGTGATGTCCTGAGTTTGATTCCTGATACAAAAAAAAAAAAAAAAAAGAGAAAGAAAGAAAGAAAGAAGAGTTAAAACAATTATAAGTGAATAGGAGATCAATGGAACAAACTAGAAATCCCCAAAATAGCTGAGTGTGGTGGGGCATGCCTACAATTCTAGCATTTGGGAGGTTAACACTGGAGGATGAAAGTTCATGGCAATTCTGGGATACATAGCAAGTTCAAGGCAAGTCTGAACTACAAAGAAGATCCTGTCCCTTCCCCTCCAAAAATCCCCCAAATGTATATAGAATTATAATACGGGTTTTTCACTAAATGAATAACAAGGTGGCCATCTGGAAAAAATATAACATTAGAGCCGTACTATATGTTGTACAAGATACCTCCAAATGGATCATAATGTCAATGTAATAAATGAAACTCTACAAAAAAACACAAAAGAAAACTTTGTAACCCTAGGGTGGGAAAGATTTTTCTAATTTATGACTAAATATCTAAAGACATAAAAGAAAAGATTGATAAATTCAAATACATAAAAAAATTCTGCAAGACAACATCATAAAAACAAATGACAGAAAACATCATACCACAGTGATATTTGTGCACCCGTATTTATAGCAACCCAATTCGTAATAGCCAGATCTTGGAAACAACCCGAGTGTCCATCAATCAAAGAATGGATAAAAAAGATGTGGTACTTTTATACAATGGAGTACTGCTCAGCTATCAAGAAAGATTGCATTGAGACTTTTATAAGTAAATGGACACGACTTGAGACCATACTCATAAGTGAGATAAATCAAACCCACATGTGTAAATACTGTATTGTCTCCCTAGTGTAAGAAACTGAAAAAGTATGTATGATCCAAAATCTACAATAAATACTATGTGAGGGTAAAAAACAGCTCAAAGAGCAAAAGTAATTGGGAAGGGAAAAGGGGGAAAGAGGGAAGGGAAAAGGAAAAGATATAAATCTGTATATATGTATATGTAAGATAACTCAAAACAAACATATTGCTGAATGTATTAGTTACTGAGAAAGAACCCCATAAACTAGGTTCTATTACCTGCCCCAATTTTACAAATGAAGAAACTGGCACAGAGAAGTTACTTGCTTAAGACCACACGAATTTTGTGCCATGACTTCAGCCTAGATAGTTAGATTAAGCTGGACTCTTCACCACCCTATCACTCTTTATATAGGTCTACTTGAGTATTTGGTTAATGTATATTCTCAGTTCACCACAGCCAAGATGTATTTATGTACTAATTCAGTGTTTAAATATGCAATATAATATATGCCAGGTAGTGTTCTAAATGCTAAAGAAACAATGGTGATGAAATTACAGACATGATACTGCATTATGGAACTTATACTCAAGCAAGACTTCAGGTTTAAAGCATGAGATCCTTAAACCAAAGTACTTATAGAATATAATTTATTCAAATACAGGAAAAAAAAGTCTCAAGTAATAGACTAGATAGTTCTGCTTTAACTAGCTAGGAACAGTTCTCAAATTTTTCTGCACTTGAAAAATCACTTACTGATAGAATCATTAAAAACTATCAAAATCTAGACCATATGTCCAGGTCAAATAAATCACCATCTGAGGGGTCAGGAAATAAACAAAGGTAACAGCAGTTTTTCAAGAACCACAGGCTATTTCGACGTGAAGACAATTTTAGAAATCACTACTGTCGGCTTATCTGTGTGAGTAATGATAAATTTAATTTGTGATGACATAGAAACAAGTAGCTGAATGAGAACAATTACTATATATACATCTGCCCTTCTGTGAAACTTCTAAGGCAGTTTTTTTTCCTCCAATGTCATAAATTCTAAAAACATCAGAATAGACAGAATAAACAATTACATTCTTTTTTGAATTTATCCTTAACTCCGTTCCCTCTAAAATTATGGACAACTGAGAAATTCACCTTTTTATCTTTTCTTAGTTTTTCCATAGAACCAGTAAATAATTGTACCATATTATACACATTCACCATAACTGACAAAGACATGACTATTAAGCAGATCTTATTTAATTAGAGTGGATCAAATGCAGCTTGCCAAAGTAAAACACCCTATGGACATTAAGATCAAATCATTTAAATTATTTTAATTTTTTTTTTTTTTTTTTTAGTACCTGGGATCGAACTCAGGATCTCACGCTTGCCAAGCAGGCGCTGTGCCACTAAGCTAAAACCCCAGCCCTAAATTATTTTTTAAAAATAATTTATGTCTTAAATTCAATCCTTTAAGTTGAAACTAAGTCTTTTATAAATCAAAACTTTCATTTGTATTCTATAGAATCAACAGACCTGTTTAAGAACTCTCTGATCACTCTCAGAAAAGATGATCAGTAGGACACATCTCCATTCCTTCCAGGACCTAGACAAAAAGGAAAATGGGCAAAGAGGAAAAAGAGAAACATCAGAAGACTAAATATAAACCCAATAAATACATTCAAAATAAAGTCTTATGACTGACCAAATTCCTGACTATCACTGTTTCTGTTAATTATTCAAACAGAACTGTAAAAGACATCAGATGAAGTTTAGTCCAGCAGTTTTTAACATGAAAAGCTTATTATAATCTCCAAGGAAGCTCAAGATATTTTAAAACACCTCTGTAGCAGTTATATATATTTCAAAATTCATTATCTTTACTCCTTATGTGTTGTATATTTAAATTCTCACATTGAAAAAAACCCAACCAGGCACAATATATTTGGCTTAGGCAGAACCCAAGAAAGATTCTAATTAAGTGGATGTCAGAGTGCCACAGACATTTCATGATTTGCCTTAGCTCATAGATGTTAGCTACAAAATTAGCCTCTCATTTTCCTTTTGTTTTAAACTGTAAATATGCTGATATCATACTTTCAAATTTAACATTTACTCTCCTACTTATCCTCTGAAAAAACTATTAAAATGACAACTGCAAAAACAAACAAGGGAACAAATAAATGGAAAATACAGCTGTCCTAAGATCATAACTGTGCACTATCACAGTTGCTTCACCATCCATATAAGGATATTAGCCTATGCAACCATTTCCTAACCTCAGTATCCATTTTTAATGCTCTTAATAAAGATACATTTCAGGCTAAGGATATAGCTCAGCAGCACAGCAACCTGCCTGGCAAGTGCGAGGTCCTGAGTTCAAGTCTCAGTACCAAAAAAAAAAAAAAGAAAGAAAGAAAGAAAAAGAAAAAAGCAAGAGAGAGATGTTTCAAATTACTAGCAGTAAAATCAACTGAGTACATATTTAGAATAGACCAATAAAACTTTATAGAGTAACAGTGGAAAGAGAGCTAGGCTGGATACAGCAGGGTAGATGTCCTATTCTTTCTAGTTGTACCCTTTCCATAAATTGTTCTATAATTTTGGACACAAACTCTCCCAGCCTAAGAGTCTTAAATTATAAAGAGGACAGACCACTGGAGCTAGAACTAAACAAAATCTCATGTTCCTTATAAACTTAAAAAATTTCAAAAAACAAAAACAATAAAATAAACAATTCAAGTACTCGCATGTAAACCCAGCACTCGGGAACATTATGGCGAGTTGGAGGGCAGCCTGGGCTACATAGGGAGTTCAAGGCCAACGTGAACTATACGGTAAGACCCTGTCTCAAAAAAACAAAAAACTCAAGGACTGATCCAGGGACTCAAATATAGTGAGACCCTGTCTCAAAAAAAGAAAACAACAACAGAACCTCAAGGACTGAACCAGGGACTCAGGGAGTCTCAAAAAAAGAAAACAACAAAAAACTCAAGGACTATAGCTAAATGTTAGTATGTTTACCTAGGCCTGCCCTGAGTTTGATTCTCCACTCCACCAAAACCAAACCAAATCAAACCAATCCTTTTAATGACTATTTATAAGGAAATTTAATTATTCAATGCCAGTGGATTAACAATTGTGACAATCTTTGTAAAAACGTAATTTGGCAATTTATAATAAAACTAAAATTAGCTATCTTTTAATCTACATTTGAGGATTTATCCTGCAAAAGTAAACATTCTTTTTCCTAAAGATACAGTATATGCACAAGAATGTGATAGAAAAAGATCAGAACTAACCTTAATTTCCATTCCATTGAATGAAAACATAAAGAGAATATTATACCGACAGTAAAAAGTGATTTAGATATTTGCTTAATGTGTATTATGATATCAAGATGGTTGCATAAAATAAAGTAAAGCAGGATGTGGTGGTGCACATCTGTAATCACAGCACTTAAAAGGCCAGACTGGAGATCCATGAGTTCAAAAACAGCCTGGGGCTACATAGTAATTTCAAGGCCAGCCTGAATTATACAGCAAGATCCTGCCTCAAGAAACAAAAACAAACAAACAAAAATAAATAAAGTAAGTGAATCAGTGTGCATATTTGTACTTCTACAAATGTGGAAGAGTCACAGTAGGCTATTATATTTGGGTAGCTGGGCAGCTAGCAGATGACTAGCTTTTTTGTCATTAGTTTAGATGATATTTAACATGTTGTGATAAACATACACTATTTTTGTGGTTTGAAAGGTAAACCTAAGGATAATCTGTCAAAGAAAAGAAATGGTAAGAAAAAAATTATTAAGAATGACAGATAAGCCGGGCGTGGTGGCGCACGCCTTTAATCCCAGCACTCGGGAGGCTGAGGTAGGCGGAGCTTTGTGAGTTCGAGGCTGGCTTGGGCTACAACGTGGCGCAAGGCCGGCCTGAGCTACATAGTGCGACCCTGCCTCAAAAAACCAGGGCCGGGAGTTTGGCTCAGTGGCTTAAGCGCCTGCCCTGGCAGGCGCGAGGCTGTGAGTTCAATCCCCGGTGCGGCAAAAAAAAAAAAAAAAAAGAATGACAGATAAGGAGCCAGGCATGGTGACACACACCTTTAATCCCAGCACTTGGGAGGCTGAGGTAGGTGGAACTTTGTGAGTTTGAGGCTGGCTTGGGCTACAACGTGAGCAAGGCAGACCTGAACTACATAGTGCAACCCTGCCTTGGAAAAAAATAGGGCTGGAAAGTTGGCTCAGTGGCTAAGCGCCTGCTTGGCAGGCACGAGGTTGTGAGTTTGATTCCTGGTACCGACAAAAAAAAAAAAAAAAGACAGAAAAAAGTTAAAGTTAATAAAGAGTATGTTTCAGAAAAGATAACTAAATGAAACAGAAGCCAAGGAATAAAAAGAAAATAAAAACCCTAGGTTTTCAGATAGATGGGGTAAAACAACTTTTATCTTATTTTTTAAATTTTTATTTTATTATTATTTTATATTATGTGTTACTGGGGACTGAACCAAGGGCCTTTGCATTCAGGTATATTCCTAGCCCTTATTTTATTTTGAGACAGGCTCTTGCTAAGTCACTAAATTGCCTAGGCTGGAGTTGAACATAAGATCCTTCCGCCTCAGCTTCCCAGAGCACAGGGATTATAGACAGGTGCTACTGCACCTGGCTAAAACAATTTTATGAACTCCAAATTGATCTCTTCTTTACAATAAAGAACAAAAGAAGCTTTTGACTTAAAGGTTTTGTGATTTTTTTTTTTTTTTTTTTTTGAAGCACCAGGGATTGAACTGGTTTTTTGAGGCAGGGTCGCACTGTGTAGCTCAGGTTGGCCCTGTGCTTGTGTTGTAGCCCAAGCCAGCCTCGAACTCACAATGCTCCTCCTACCTCAGCCTCCCAAGTGCTGGGATTAAAGGTGTGCGCCACCATGCCCGGCTGGTTTTGTGATTTTTGTTAGCTTAAAAAATTTTTTTAAGTAGCACAATTCACAAAATCTTATCATTCAATCTCTCTCACTCTCTCTTTGGTTAAATTTTATTTGCTTTTAGCTATATTCAGACATTTGAAATTTATCTTTTAGCACAATGCACCATTCTTTGTTATACTGAATAAAATTGCACATAAATAGTACAAACATAAAAGAAAATAGCAAAGCTATAATGAACAGAGTCAAATGTAGTGAAAATAAGTGCAAGATACAAACATGTTCAAAATCGATAAAATTTTCTTAAAAACACATCTACTAGTCACAAAAGAAAAATAATGCAGTTTTACAATGGAGAATCTGGAAAACTCTGGCAGTTAACACAGTAACCCTGTGATGAAACTTAGCAATAATAAAGAGACAACCATTAAAACCTTTGTGTACCCATGATACAAAACAATGTGAAGAATGTTTGTGTAACTAGAATATAATCAAGCTTTTAGAATGTAATACATAAGTCTTTTAACCTTATAGCTAGGGAAATTCCAAAATAAACAAACACATTAAGTGCTATAAAGAAAACAATTAGGTAAATATGAATGTGAGATGTTCAGTAAAAAAACTGTTCTGGTGTCAACAGACTGATGCAATGGAAAAAAGAGGGACTGGTTTCAGATGAAAACCGAAGTGTTCTTAGTTTTTAAAAAGCTAAAGGGGCTGGCCTGAGCTACATAATGCGACCCTGCCTCAAAATACTAGGGCTGGGAGGTTGGCTCAATGGCTTAAGTGCCTTTCTGGCAGGCGTGAGGTGGTGAGTTCAATCCCCAGTGCCACAATAAATAAAATAAAAAGCTAAAGGGGCTGAGAGTATAGTTCATAATAGAGTGCTTGTCTATATGTGAGGCCCTAGGTGTAATCCCCAGCACTACAAACAATAACAAAACAATAGCAAATGCATTATGAGGCCTTTAATTTGATTTCACTTCAAGTAAGTCAGCTACAAAAGTCATTTTGGAGATAAATGAAAAATTTAAATAGCGGCTTATTGTTATATAATAATAAGAAATCACTGTTAATTTTCTTAGATGTAAAAAGTGGTGTTGGGTTTCTGTAGGAGAGTGTCCTTACTTGTATAGATGTGTGCTGAATTAAAACCATAAATCCCCTTCTTTCTTTCCTTCTTTTCGTCTCTCTTATTTTATCTGGTTTCTTGAAAAAAAGTTTTGCTATATTGCCTAGGCTGGCCTTAAACTTGCTGTGGAACCCATGCTGGCCTTGAACTTCCCATAGAGACATTCCTTGTTTACTGACTGAGTTAAGGTCCTGTAGTTAGGTCATTAATTGAATTGGTTCCTAAATGAGGAATGGTACAGAATATGTACACTACAATGTTCAGAAGAAATGTTCAAAGAAAACTCCAATTTGATGACTTTGTTTTTATTTGCATAACTCTTACACATAGTACTATAATGTATAGCAGGACATAAAACTACAATACTGTACTATATAGTATAATCAGTAAAAATTACAGAACTGTGCAAACTATATTGTATCAAAAAAGATATTTAGGCTCTATAAACAAGATGTACAGAACTGTACCCCCCACCCCAAAAAAAGGAAAGGACAGGTCATAAGTCCTAGTGTCAAAACAGTCATTAAACAGATGTCACAAGCAAAGAATATCTGAATTTCTATCTGGTATTACAGGTGTGCACCACTGTGCCAGATTATGTCGTCTTTATTTTTACAAGGTTTAGCATACTAAATGCATTATTAGGCCTATGTCAACGTGTTGAATATGAGTGGTAGGTATAATTTCTGGTTTTCTTTTCTTGGAGTATGTTTGAATTTTTTCCTGGTAAAACATGAGAAACAGCCAGGCATGGTGGCACATGCCCGTAAACTCAGCACTTGGAAGACTGAAGCAGAAGAATTGCCACGAATTAAGAGGCCAGCCTGGGCTACATAGTGAGTTAAAAGACAGCTGAACTACATAGCTAGATCCTGTCTCAAACAAAATAAAAACAAAACCATTAAAGATACTTTAAAAACGTACACAGTATATCACTACTATACTAGGAGAAAAAAATTATGCAAACTAATACTGTCTAGTAACTACTGGCAATATAAACTGGAAGTCATTTTTTTTTTTTTTTTTGAGACAAGGTTTCATTATGCAGTTCAGGCTGGTCTTGAACTCATTTTGTAGCACAGACTGGCCTCAAACTCATAGTAATCCTCCTGGGATTACAGAGGTGCGCCACCATGCCCAGCAAATTTGCAGTCATTCTAAAGAATAATCTGACAGTTCTGGGCATGGTGGCACATGCCTGTAATCCCAGCACTCTGGAGGCTGAGGCTAGAGGATCACTGTGAGTTTGAGACTAGCCCGGGCTACAAAGTGAGTGCATGGCCAGCCTGAACTGCTTAATGAGATCCTATCTCAAAAAGAAAAAATAATAATAATAATAATAATAATGTGGCTGAAAAGTGATTTTTTTTCCTGATTAAATCACTTTAGCAAATATATTCTAAGAAAAATATGGGGGAAAGCTTATAAAAAGATGTAGGCTGGGTGTGGTAACGCATGCCTGTAATCCCACTTGGGAGGCTGAAGGGGGGGGGGATTGCTCTGAGTTTGAGGCTAGCCTGGGCTACAAAGTGAGTTCAAGGCCGGCCTGAATTGCATGGAGAGACCCTGTCTCAAAAAACAAACACAACAAACAAAAACAACAAACAAACCCCAAAGATGTTACAACAGTACAACTGAGAACTGTAAAACAAACATTTAAGAAAACAAAAATCACTCAAATACCAAATAATTAGTCAGGTGTGGTAGCACACGCTTGTAATCCCAGCACTCAGAAGGCTGAGGCAAGAGGATCACTATGATTTCGAGGCCAGCCTAAATTATACAGTAAGTTCAAGGCCAGCCTGAATTATACAGCCTCAAAAAAAAAAAAAAAAATCAAGTTTGGTTATTATGTATCCACTAAAACTGACAGACTTACCCATAAAAAAAAGTACATCAGTATTTTGACAAATTTAAAATAACAGTGAATTCCTAGATTAGATGACAAACACAAAAAAAGATTACAAAGACTGTATGAATTAAGCTTGTAAAGGCTGTATAAATGCAAAAATGACTATTATGGGTTAGCTTATAATATTTAAACAGTTTAAATAATTTTGTGTGAACACAGTTTTTAAGGAAAATATGAATATAGACACTGAACCAGGAAGAACTGCTTAGGCACAAATAAAAAAGTACCTGAGGCTATTATTGACCACAACTGTAATTCCTTTTTTTTGTGTGTGTGCTTTAAACCATTTATTTAACTGAAATAGACTTCCATTTATTTAACTGAAATGACTTCCATTTTATTTTGACACATCTATTCCCCATGGTGATTTACAGGATCTTCAAGTCAGCACAAATATTTCATAAATATTTGGCCATTTGGATATACACCTACACAATACCTCAGCAGTATCTTTCAGCAAGAAAAACACTGAAGAGTAAAGACCTGACACAATTAACTAGGTAGAATGAAAATCTGCTCCAAATATTTATTTCCGAGGTAAAGGCACCACACCTGTTCAATTAAGAAAACCATCCTTACAACACAGGATGATTTTTTAAGTAGGGGCTAGAACACTTAGCCGCCAATTAGGTACTGAATGGCAGAGCTCCATCCCCAGCTTATGCCATGAATTAATAGGGAATAGGTTCCAACAACTCAGGCTCCTTCCCATTGGTTATCACAAAGTGTGCTTCTCTGGGTGGAGCAGGCTGGCGCTTTAGTTGAACCTAGGTACTTTTCTCTTTGGCTTCCTTCTTTTTCTGATCATTTTCCTGGACTATCGCGACCCTTTGAGTGTTTAATATGCTCAATATGCACATGAATCCTCTTGGCAAGTGTCTTGCCCTTAACTTGCTTGTTTACAACAATGTCAACAGCATGCTGGGTAACACTGTAGACTCTTCCTGGTAACATTTGTGTGGCATTCCTTTCTGCACAGTACCCACTCCCTTGAGGTCTACAATATCACCTTTTTTGTAGATTCACATGTATGTGGCCAAAGGAACAACTCCGTGTTTTCTTTTCTTTCTTTCTTTCTTTTTTTTTAATTGTACCAGGGATCAAACTCATAACCTTGCACGTGCCAGGCAGGCGCTTAAGCCACTGAGCTAAATCCCCGGCCCTACAACTCCATGTTTTCTAAAAGGCCTAGAGAACATATACCAGGTTCCCCTGCTCTCTCCCTTTGTGTTCGTCGTCATTTTGGCAAATTACTGGAAGATGATGCTTCCAACAACTGTAATTCCTAATTATAATTTGAATACAGTGCTACTGTAGACAAAGGGAACATAGCTACCATTAAAAAGATGTATAGCTGGATACACATACACCACACCTGGAATCCCAGCTACTCAGGAGGCTGAGGCAGGAGGATTGCACCTTCGTTTGAGGCCAACCTGGGCAATTCAGCAAGACTTTGTTTCAAAATAAGGGCTGGGATGTAGCTCAGTGTAAGAGTGAGTGCTTCCCTAGCGTAACTGAGGCCCTGGATTCAATTCCCAGTACCATAAACAAATAAAAATAAAAGACTGATTATAACTCAGTGTTCCCTAGGTTTAATCCCTAGCACCACAAACAAACAAAAAGCCCTCAAAGTTTGTTGGTGGTTGTTTTTACTGAAGAATTTCTCCTTGAGTACCTTGATAAAAAGTTAGTAGGACATACAAATGAGGTACGCTAGGTATATTAAATCATGAACCAACTGTTGTTCTGCAGGGTGTTTATTCATCATGACCTGATCATAAAATCCTCTAAAATTGAATCAGTTATTCAAAGTTTGAGTCAGTCATCCACCATTTCAAAATTCTATAGTGACAACTTGCTTCCAAATAATGCTCATTCGGCAACATTCAAATGTTCAAGACCTGACATCAAGGGCCTCAACAAACTACTCTGGCTTCATCTTTCTACAACTCAACACACCAACAAACCAGACTTCTTACTACTTCATTATCTAAATATCCCTTATCATTTCCCATGCCTATTGTTTCCTTTGTTTGTCTCCCTTAACCCTATTTGTACTCTTACCACTCTAAACATTCATAAGTTTCAAATGCCACTGTTATGGGTTGAACTGTAGCCCTCAAAGAGTCCTAACCCTCAGTGCCTGAGAATGTGAACTAATTTGGAAACAGAGTTGCTACAGATGATTACTTAAGGTGTGGTCATACTAGAGTAAGGTAAGCTCTTAATTCAATATGACTCTTGTCCTTATAAGAAGGAAATTTGGCCACAGAGACAAGAGACATATGGAGAACTTCTTATGACAACAGAGGAAGAGACTACTGTGATGCAGCAACAAGCAGAGGAGCACCAAGAACTGATGAAAGCTAGAAAGAAGCAAGGAAAGAATCCACCCAAAGTCTCAGAGGGGGCATTACCCTGCTAACACTATGAATTCAGGTTCTAGCCTCCAGAACTGTGAGAGAATAATCTTCTGTTGTGTTAATAAATAAGTCATCCAATTTGCAGAACTTTATTACAGCACACTCAAGAAATGAATACATCATTTCTCCATGAAGCGTTCTCTTACCTTCCAAGCAGAAGTGATCTCTTTCCTCTCTGCAGTCCCATAACATTAACTATCTCAGTTAAAACACACCCTCTCTTTCTTTCCTTCTTTCTTTCTTTCTTTTGTTGTTGTTGTTGTTGTTTTGAGACAGGGACTCACTATGTAGTTCAGACCAGCCTGAAACTCATGGTGATCCTTTTGTCTCAGCCTCTTGAGTGCTGGGATTACTGGTATATGCCACCATACTTGGCTTCCTCTTTCTTATGTTCACATTACTTTCACAAATGTATTAGTTTCTTAGAAGGCAGAAACTAATGGCTGGTTCTCTATACCCTGGGTTTCAGCATGGAAAATACTAGGGGAAAAAATTTGCACTAAACATGTAGACTTTTTTCCTTATCATTGTTCCTTAAGCAATACAATATAGCAAGTATTTGTGTAGCATTTACATTGCATTAGGTATTATAAGTTACCTAGAAATGATTCAAAATATACACGGGGATATGCATAGGTTATAGGTAAATACTAAACCAGCTTTTTTCCTGTTTCTGCAGTGGCCCATCCTGCTTACTAAACCATTCTATATGAGGGACTTCAGCATCCATGGACTTTAGTATCTAAGGGGGCCTGACATTATTACTATTATAACTGACAGACTATACAATTCTTTACAAGTTAAAAATGTGGTTCTGGTCTTTTGCTTTTATATGCTTTATTTTATATTTAAAATAAAGCATATCAGCAAATTGTACAGCTTCATTACTCCTTCCACCAAAGCCTTAGTATTCCCTTTAGGAATACATCTGTACGTATCTCTAGTTGTCTGTTAACTCAAAAAGTTTTACTGGGGTCTTAGGTACCACCTTACATCCTTTCTAGAATAAGGTAAAACAGCAAAAGATCAAATGTAGAAAATAAATAAATCAGACAATAGGATACGTAGACACTGGAGCTGAAGGGAGGGTAAGGGGGAAGCAAACAGATACTGGTCCCACCTTCCAGGAGCATACAGTCTAGTGAGCAGGTAAGGAATAAACTAGCTCCCTATCTTTCCTTTCTCCCCATGCTGATCCTGTACTTTGCAGCAAGGTTTCTGTTCCTACTAGACAGTTTTTATTACATCAGTGTATAGCTAAAAAATTTTGATGGCTTTCCACTATTTAGACAATCAAGTCTAAACTTCCCAGCTTGAAACAGAAGAGTACTGAAAACCTTCCATAATTTGGAAGCACAGTATGCATAGTTAAGGAAAACAGGATTTACAATTAAAATTGCTTGGCCAGTAATTATTAACTCTATTCATTAGTTTCTTAGTAAAAAGGAAAACAAAATAAACCAGTGCCTACCTCACTAGATTGTTGTGAGGATTAAATTAAATAGTACCTGTGAGATGCTCAACATCTTATCTAGCAAACAGTAAGCATGCAAAAATTATGAGCTACTAATATTTTCTTAAAATTTTATCTAATTATTGTTGTTCAATCTCCATTTCCAGACTTAATTTCAACAATACCTTTGTTAACAACCTTATTCTCCAGGCAAACTGGACTCTTTATTATCTCTGAAACACCCACTGTTATGCTTTCACCCAACCTTTCACTCAGTACTGTCACATCTCTAAGTATTAAGATTCAATCAGAAGGTTGAGGCAAGAGGATGATAAGTTTGAAGGCAGCCTGGGCCACATAAGGAATTCAAGGCTAGGCTGGACTACATGAGACCTGTTTGAAATGAAACAAAACAAAACAAACTCTAAATATTCTTCAGAACTCTGCTTACGTGTCTTTCAGGTACCATATTCTGATATTTCAGTTCATAACACATTACAGATACTTCTCATTATACAATCTCTGGCTAGATTTATCCTGGTATTGTGTAGAGTTGTAGCCAATTCATAGTCTAAGTGGTAGTGCTCAATATATATTTCAAGAATGAATTCCCGTTTCTCTTATACAACCACTGTCTTGGACAATAGTTCCACATAAGCAGTAAAAAGAGCATTCTCTAATATTTCATTATCTAAAACATATAAAGAATTAAAAGAAATCAGGCCCCTAAAATTCAAAGACCCAATCCAAAAATGGGCATCTGAGTTGAATACACACTTCTCAGAGAAAGAAATACAAATGGTAAATAAATATATGAAAAAATGTTCAACATCAATGGTCATTCGGGAAATGCAAATTAAAACAACACTGAGATTCCATCTCACTCCAGAAAGAATGGCCAAGTTTAAAAAATCAAGCAACAACAAATGCTGGAGGGGCTGTGGGGAAAAAGGAACTCTTTTTCCACTGTTGGTGGGAGTGTAGACTGGTGCAACCACTCTAATATTTCATAAAGCTAGCCAGTAAGTTTTCTCTCGTATCACCAATGTAGTAATTCCTAATGTAATACAGTAGCTAACATACAGTAGATTCTTATCCAAGAAGTTGAAATTTTTAATTTCAACTTATCATTTTATTCACTGTGATCAAGTATGGCTTAGTTTCAGAAACAGACATTGATGTTTACTTGCCCACAAAATCAAGTATCAATTTTTGGCCATCCTGCTTCTATTCCAGTACGTCATTTACTGGTTTAGGGAAGATAGCATTCAAAGCCTCAGTAAAGTCAGGCATGGTGGCACTCGCCTATAAGCCCAGCACTAGAGAGGCTAAGTGGGATCATAAATTAGAGGCCAGCCTAGACTACATAGTGAGACTGTCTCAAAAAACTAAATCAAACCAAGCCAAGCAAAAACAAACAAACAAAAAACAAAACAAAACAAAACAACACTAGTAAGAGTGAAAAAAATAAAAAATGTCTACAAAGCTATAAAAGCAAATGTCAAAGTAACAGTAGTGCACACCCTAGAGAACTTTAGAAAATGTATAACCTATTTTAAAACTTCAGCGAATTATTGCCACAAGAGAATAACGGCTTGGTGCTGACAGATTTTCCAATTTTCCAAGATAAGTAAAAAACTCAGGAGTTTGTACTCACACCCAGTTCATATATAAATTTTTAAAAGGAGTATGAGCCAAACAAAATGTGTGCTGGCCAAATCCAACCACATGGTGCCAGTTTGAATCCTCTGCCACAGAAGGTGTGGAAGTTCTCTATCAAAGTAGTGTTAGTGCAAAAGGAGTCCATTTCAGCAGACAGTCTAAGGCAGCCTAAAACTAAGCGGCTCACTGGAAGCATCTCCTGCAACTCTGAGCCTGGCTTTCAAACCACTCTGACTTCGCCTGAAGCCAAATTAACTAGACAATTTAGTTGAGTACACTGGGCTCCTACTCTGCCAGCCAGTCAGAAATGAACAGTAATGCAAAATAATAGCCGACATTTATTGAGTATTTTGTAGGTACCAAACACTGTTCTACACATTAACTCATTTAATCCTCGCAATCAATCTGTACATATTGTTCTTAAAGATGAAAAAACTGAACTTTGTTTTTTTTTTTTTTTTTTTTTCGGCACCGGGGATGGAACTCACAGCCTCACGCCTGCCAGACAGGCGCTTAAGCCACTGAGCCAAACTCCCAGCCCTAGTTTTTTTGGAGGTAGAGTCACACTATGTAGCTCAGGCCGGCCTTGTGCTCACGTTGTAGCCCAGGCCGGCCTCAAACTCACAACGCTCCACCTACCTCAGCCTCCGGAGTGCTGGGATTAAAGGCGTGCGCCACCATGCCTGGCTAAAAACTGAACTTTGATAAAGGAGACTGAAGAAGATTTCAGAGAATGGAAAGATAGCCCTTGTTCTTGGGTAGGAAGAACTAATATCGTGCAAATGGCCATACTTCCAAAATTGTTAAACAAAATGCAATCGCAATCAAAATACCAACAGCGTATCTCACAGAATTAAGACAATAATCCTAAAATTCATTTGGTACCAGAAGAGACCTAGAATAGCAAAAGCAACCGTCGGCAACAAAGGTAAAGCAGGGAGCATCACAATCCCTGATTTGAAATTAGACTACAAAAGGTATTGTGATAGAAACAGCATAATACTGGCAAAAAACAGATCCAAGGATCAATGGAACAGATTAGAAGATGCAGAAACAACTCCAAACATACTCAGCCACCTTATCTTTGACAAAGGAAAAAACACCTTCTGGAAGAAAACCTCTTTAATAAACAATGCTGGAAAAACTGGCTTTCCACATGCCAAAGATTAAAACTACAATCAAGTCTTTCACTAAAGTAAGATTGAAATAGATCAAAAATCCAAATATTTAAACAGAAAGACTAAGTCTGCTGGAAGAGAGAATACGTAGAACATTTGAAGATATAGGTGTAGGCAAAGACTATAAAGAACAAAACCCCAACCATACAAGGAATCAACAACTGGGCTATCACCTATTAAAAAGTTTTTGCTCAGCAAAAGAAACTACCAACAGAGTGAAGAGATAACCCGCAGTGTGGGAAAAAATTTCTGCCAGCTGTTTCTCAAAAGAGTAAAATCTTGAAACCAGGCATGGTGGTGCTTGCCTTTAATCCCAGCACTCGGAAGCTGAGGCAGGAGGATCATTTTGAGTTTGAGACCAGCCTGTGCTACAAAGTGAATTCAAGGCTAGCCTGAACTGCACAGTGAGACCCTGTCTCAAAAAATAAGGCCAGGGATTTAACTAAGTGGTCTAAGTGCCTGCCTGGCAGGTGCAAGGCTGTGAGTTTGATCCCTGGTACCAAAAAATAAAAAAATAAAAAAAACAAACAAAAACCTCACCAAATTTAAAGACCCAATCCAAAAATAGGCAGCTGAGATGAATACACACTTCTCAGAAGAAGTACAAACCACAAATAAATATACAAAAAAATGTTCATCACTTGTCATTCAAGAGATGCAAATTAAAATAACACTGAGATTCAATCTCACTCCAGAAAGAATTGCTTTTATCAAGAAATAGAGGAACTGTGGGGAAAAAGGAACCCTTTTCCACTTTTGGTGACTGAAACCACTATGGAATTCAGTGTGGAGATGCCTCAAAAAACTAGGGCTAGAGGTTCCATTTGACCCAGCTATTCCCCTTACTGGTATCATCCCAAAAGAATTAAAAGTATTATACCACAGCAATACATGCACATTCATGTTTATAGTGGCACAGTTTGTAACAGCCCAAATGCCCATCAATTGATGAATGGATAAAGAAGATGCAGTTGCTTTGTATGGGAGTACTACTCCGCCACAAAGGATAAGCTTGAGATATTTCTAGGTAAATGGATGCACCTTGAGATCATACTTAAGTGAAATACATTGGACACATGTAAATACCACATTGTCTCTCTAGTGTGAGAAATCAAAAGTGTAAATAAGGACCAAAATGTGTAACAGGTATTGTGAAATAATAAGAAAATGTTCAAATGGGGAAAGGAACAAGAGAGAAGGAAAGAAGAGAAAGAGAGAGAGAGAGAGAAGGAAAAAATGGAAACAAAGCTTTGTAAATTGGGAGGGGAGAAGGGGTTGAAGGGAGGGTAGGGAAATGGAAAAAAAAGAAAAAAGTTTTATCATGTACAGGTACAAATTCTCTATGATGAATGGTATCATTATGTATATCTAAAGTGTACCAATATTGGCCAGGAGTGGTGGCACATTCCTGCAATCCCAGCACTTGGGAGGCTGAGGCAAGAGGATCCCCCTGAGTCTGATGCCAGCCTGGGCTACATAAGCAAGTTCAAGGCCAGCCTACACTACATAATGAGACCCTGCCTTAAAAAAAAAAAGTACCAATAACATTTAATTGGAGAAAAAAAGTAAAAATAAAAATCAGAGCCCCCCCCCCCGCAAAGTTAAATTCTCAATCTAAAAATGGGCATCTGAAATGAATACACATTTCTCAAGTGAAGAAGCAGAAATGGTAAATAAATATATGAAAAAATGTTCAGTATCACTTGTCATTTGAGAGATGCAAATTAAAACGCTGTGATTCCATCTCACTCTAGAAAGAATGGCTGTTATCAAGAAATAACAAGTGCTGGAAGAGCTGTGGGGAAAAAGGAACCCTTCTTCACTGTTGGTGGTAGTGCAGACTAGTGTAACCAGTGTGGAATTTCCTCAAAAAAACTAAAACTAGAGGTTCTATTCGACCCAGTTGTTCCTCTTCTTGGTATCTCCCAAAAGAACTAAAAGCATTGCTTCTCAGCGTTTTGGCTAAGATCAAGTGAAGAATTAAAAGCATCACACCACAGTGATATATGCACACCCAGGTTTACAGTGGTACAATCTATAATAGCTAACTCTTGGAAACAGTCAAAATGCCCATCAGTTGATGAATGGGTATAGAAGATGTGGTTCTTTTATATAATGGAGTACTACTCTGCCATAAAGAAGGCTACACTTGGGCAGAGGGAACAAGGCCATACCAACAAGCAAGCCCAGTCTGGGAACCAGCACCACATACAGGCCACTGCCAGACTGGAACAGACAGACCCCAGCCTCTCCTCATGAGTCAGCGCCAGGGGTAGAGAGAACAAAGCCACACCAGCAAGCAAGCCCAGTCTGGGAACCAGCGCCATGCATGGGCCACTGCCGAACTGGAACAGCCAGACCCCAGCCCCTTCTGGTGCTTGGGCTGGCAAACAAAAAGTACCAATCCATCCCCCAACCCATCCCCTGCCCTAAGTAACCAACTTATCCAGAGAAACATAGGCTGTGATGATCGCTATGGAGGGGAAATGCAACTGGATGCCTATGGTGCTTTGGTGTTTCACTAACACTGCAGGTCTAGGGCCAGTGGTCTGATCATAGGTTCAAATGATACAGGTACGCAGTGTGACATCTAGGGGGATCTCCTCCTGAGGGTTGCAGCCATTGTTGATTCCCTATGGTCTTGTTTTGGAAGTCCTATATCATTTCCATTGTTTTGTTGGGTTGGGTTTTATTCTCTTTTGTTTTGTTTGATTATGTCAAATCTGATAGCAGGAGCAGCTATTTCAAAGATAGCAAGATACACTGTGGTAGCACTTTTGGATTTACTATTGGCTTGTTTTGAACTCCTTTATTGCATTCACTGTTTTGTTTTTATTGTTTCTCTTCTGTTCTGTTTGATTTTTACTACGTCCGAAGTTATCTGCAGCTATTTTGAAGGCATCAAAAGGCACTATAACTATTGTTGATTTCACAATGTTTTGAGATCCTGTATCTCTTAGAATGGTTTGTTTTCATTGGTTTTATTCTGTTTTATCCTCCCATATACTTGCTGGGTGTGGTGGCACATGCCTGTAGTCCTAGCACTCTGGAGGCTGAGGTGGGAGGATCATTTTGAGTTTGAGACCAGCCTGGATTACAATGTGAGTTTAAGGCCAGTCAGAACTGCACAGTGAAACCGTCTCAAAAAACAAAACAAAACAAAAAAAAAAAACCTGAGACATTTCTACGTAAATGGTTGCATTTTGAGACCATTCTCTTCAAGTGAAAAAAGTCAGATACACATGTTTAAATACCACATACCACACTGTTTCTCTGGTGTGAGAAACCAAAAATATAAAGACCAAATGTATAACAGATTTTGGGAAATGGGAAGAAAATGTTCAAATGAGAAGGGGAACTAGGGAGGAGGAGGGGGAAAGGAAAGAAAAGGTAAAAAGAAAAAAAAAAGGAAAAAATGGAAACAGCTTTTGTAAATAAGGAGAATGTTATGGTCTATGTCTGGATGTCCCAAAGCTTCATGCAGTCATGTGGGCAAGCTTCTAGAGTTTGTGTCTGATTCATGGTCCAATACTGGGATTATGGGTGTAAGTGCTACACTCCTCCTAGGGTGGGTACCCTACATCTACAAGGGACAGAAAGAGTCTTCTTTTGTGCTCCTCCCTTTTTGCTCTTGCTGCTTTTGCTGTTTTCTGCCACCATGAACTGTCACCTTCTATGATGAGCCACCCTGCCTTGGACCCAGTAGATTATGAACTGAAACTTCCACAAACTGTGAGCTAAATAAACTTTTCCTTCCTTAACTTTGGGTGTCGAGTATTTTGACTCAGTAATGAGAGAACAGTAACCAAGACAGGAGAAGAGGGGTTGGAAGGAGAGCAAGGGAATGAGGAAAAAACAGAAGAAGCAAGATATATCATGTACAGGTACAGATTCTCTATGATGAATGTTACCATTATACATATCTAAAATGTACCAATAAAATTTTTAAAACACAAAAAAGAGGAAACTGAAGCACAAAAAGATTATGGAATTTCTCCAAAGTCATTCGGTTAGCACAGCACTGAAATTAGGGTCTCAGCGAGACTCTATCCAAAAAACTTTCAATTTGAAACCAATTCTTATTTAATACAAGGTACTAGGATCAATGGCTATACTGGACTCCACCTCACACGACACACATAATAATCAATTTCAAACAAATCAGAGATCTAAACTTACTAAAAGCAAAACATGGGAGAGGTTACAAGACAAATATAAAGAGTAACTTCAAACTCTTGGAAGAGCAAAAGATTGATAAATGTGGTTACATTAAATTTTTTTTAATTTAAAAAAACACTAAAATTAAAAAAAAAAAAAAGCAGGGTATGGTGGCACACCCTGTACTCCCAGCACTCAGGAAGGTGAGGCAAGAGGATTGCCGTGAGTTCAAGGCCAGCCTGGACTACGTAAGTCCAAGGGCAGCCTGCACTACACAGGGAGATCCTGTCTCAAAAAAAAATTTTTTTTGTTGTTTTAGTAGTACTAGGGATTGAACCCAGGGCTTCAGGCATCCTAGGTAGGCAAGTGCTCTACTACTGAGTTACATGCCAAGACCTTTTGTACTTTAAGACAAGGACTTGCTAAATTGTTCAGGCTGGCCCTTTGAAGTTGGAATTCTCCTGCCTCAGCATGCTTAGGAACTGGGATTACAGGTGTACACCACCATGCCCAGTTCAGTTTTTGAAATTAAGCAACAAACTGGGAAATAATACCTGTAATATATATAAACAACAAAGGGTTAATATTCAGAATATGTAAAGCCATCTTTTTTTTTCTTTGTTTTTTTCAAACCCATTTTATTTCAAAGAGAAAAAAAATAAAACAAAATTTCAAAACACAACTCTCAGGGGAGAATAATGGTACATACATTGTGTAAAGGCATCTTTTAAAAAAGACAACTTAATAGAAAAATGGCAGAACAAGCCCCAGAATAATCTAAACTATGTAAACCTCGCACTACCACAACTGCCACACAGTACACTCCAGAACACTAGACCTTGCCATCACTGACCAATATAAAACATGGAGAATCTACGTCAAACTGTAGTCACACAGAACATGAGGGATCCAGCCAGAAAGGCAGAGGCAAGATGGTTCTTTTTCACAGTATGGAAATTACATGGCAAAGCAGAGGACGAACGTACAACATTCACACAAGTAGATCAGAGGTTGGCAAATGTTTTATAAAGGGTATTTTCAGGTTTATGAGCTGATTCATCTTTTCTGCTGCAACTTCTCAATTCTGCCATCAGGACGCAGACAGACAATATATAAATGAACAAGTATGCTGTATTCTAATAAACTTTTCTTTACAAAAAATAGGTGGACAAGATTTCACCATTTGGTCAGTTTGTTGAATCCTAACAAAGAGAGCAGTGATTTTCCTACATTTTAAGAATCTTTCTGTGTTTTTACCTGGCTTTTAAGTCTGACATTTCCCTCTGATTTTCTTAAGCAAAAATTACACCACACTTAACAGTTCTGCAATGGTTTCCAAAAGTCTGTTACTCTACTTTTGGTTTTTTGAGACAGGGACTCACTTTTGTAACTCAGGCTGTCCTCAAATATACCATGTAGCCAAGGCTGGCTTTGAACTCATTATCTTCCTGCCCTAGCTTCCAGAGTACCTGGATTAGCAGTGTGTGCCACCATGCGTGGCTCACCTATTTTGAAATGTTTTTATTTTTATTTTTATTTTTTTGCGGCATCAGGGATCGAACTCACAACTTTGCGCCTGCCAGACAGGTGCGTAAGCCATTGAGCCAAACTCCCAGCCCTAGTTTTTTGAGGCAGGTTCGCACTATGTAGCTCAGGCCGGCCTTGAGCTTGGTTGTAGCCAAAGCTGGCCTCTAACTCACAACGCTCCTCCTACCTCAGCCTCCTGAGTGCTGGGTTTAAAGGCGTGCACTACCACGCCCGGCTTGAAATGTTTTTAAAGCTACAATCCAAAACTAGAAATCTAACTCCTCTATACCTTTTACTATTCACAAAGTCAATTATCAACACCTGAAAATTCTAACTTAATTCAATGTTCAGTGCCTCTACCTTAGTTCAGGATACTGCTTCTTCCATTAGTCATCCTATTCTTTGAAAAAGCATCCATTTATCTCATACAAATTTAAACCTCATCATATACTCCCCATCTCAAAAATCTTAAATACCTCTCTCTGAGGACCCAGTCCAGACTCCTTGGCAGAGTTCTTCACAATCAGGTTCTAAACAACCTTACTAGTCTGTGACCACTTTTATGCGCACTATACTCCATCTACATTCCCTGAAAATTCATATTTTCACCTAAAAAAGCTCTTCTCTCCAACTCTCACTTGCAAACTCCTCTACCTTTCAGGGCACATCTCAAGCACTGCTCCTTCATGAAACCTTTCCTGATTCCCAGAGCAAAAACACACCAACCGCTGTGTCCTTACAGCCTTCAATAGTTACCACCCTAAACTATCCTTGTTAACATGTCGTTTCTCTCCTGGTATAGAATACCCAAAGTGAAATGACTTGTCTTAAAGTGGCACGTGAATCCTTAGTGCCTAGCAAAATGCTTGATACCTAATAGATGTCTGTTGAATCAAAGACAAGCCTGCTGATATGAGTAAGAAAATGACATCTAGGGCTTCAAACAGGGGAGTCCATAGATGGAATTCAGATGGTACTGTCTCAAAACAATACCACCACCACCATCACGAATTTATATTGGAAAAAAATAAACCTAATGGTCAGGTGTGGTGGCACATTCCTGTAAGCCCGCACTCTGAGAGGCTGAGGCATGTGCAAGCCCTGCCTGAGCAATTTAAGATGCTCTCTCAAAAAAAGGGCTGGGAATATAGCCCAGTGTGAAGACCTTAGGTTCAATCCTCAGTACCACTAAAGAAAAAATTATTTCACCAACCTCTAACTAAAAGTTACTATCTTATTCAAATATGAATATAAGTAACAAGCTGAAATTCTAGTATTAGGTGTTTGTGCAACTCTAACAATAAAAATCACAAAAATATTTATATATTACAGTTGTTGCTGATACCTTCAAATATTATTTATGTTTATCATGTCCTTGAAATTATAATTGTCAGACCCAATGCAAGATCTGATTTTTCTTTCTTTTTTTGGAGTGCTGGAGATCAAACCTAGGACCTCACACATATTAGGCAAGCACTCTACTACTGAGCTACACCCACAGCCTTAGTAATATTTTAATGTGCTGGTAAAGAAATATATGTACACTAGTACATCATGATTTGAATATTTTAATAATTGTATTTCAATATAATTGGTTTTCTCCTAGCACTTGGAAGACAGAGGCCAGTCTGGGCTACGAAGTCAGAACTTCTCTCAAAACAATACCACCACCACAAACATATATATGTATGTCTATACATACAGGTTTTTTTCTAATCCAATGTACCTTATTTTCTACAAACAAAAAAAAAAAAATCACCTTCTGGGCATGGTGGCACACACTTGTAATCCCAGCATTTGGGAGGCTGAAGCAGGAGGATCACCACAAGTTTGAGGTCAGCCTGGGCTACAAAGTGAGTTCAAGGCCAGCCCAAACTGCACATAAAACCCTGTCTCAAAATAACAGTTGCTGTGTTGGTTTTTTTAGCGAGTGGGGTGCAGCAGAGGGGTCTATATGCTTCCCTAGATGCATGTGTTCCCATGACACAGATAAAGTCAGGCCTTGTTGCATTAAAAAAATCCAGAATAGAGCCTGGGGAAGTAGGTCAGTGGCAGAGCATATGGTCAACCATGAACAAGTCTCTGGTTTATATTCCTAGCACACACACAAAATTAATTGTTCCTGTACAAATGCATGGCATTGAAAATCTTATTTAAAAACGCCTTTGTTACTCTCTTATTGAAAGTCCTTTCTGACTATATGGGACCTTAGATTTATTATAGTCATCCCTCCGTATCTGTGGAAAATTCATTACAGAACTCCTGGGATACCAAAATGTGCAGATACTCAAATCCATTATATAATATGGTACGGTATTTGCATATTCTATCTACTTAAAATCTTCTCCAGATTATTTATACTATCTAATACAAGGTAAATGCCACACAAATAGCTGTTTATACTGCATGGGGAATAATGACAAGAAAAATGTTGCTCAGTACAAACAATTTTTTTTTTTTTTTGAGGCAGGGTCTCACTATGTAGTTCAGGCTGGCCTTTAACTTGCAGGATCTTCCTATGTCAGACCCCAAAGTGCTAGTATTACAAGCGTGCACTACCACTACATCCAGTGACACAATTTTTAAAAAGAATATTTTCAACTGGCCATTAGTTGAAGCCAGGGATGCAAAATCCAGGGGTACAGAAAGCCAACTGTATATCATGATTGATTTGCATAGTTTCCCTCAGAGCTTCCATTGCCCATGTGAACTCTGAACTCTATCATGCTTCAACTTCAATTAAAGTTTGAATATAATACAGATCCTAGGTTTCTACCAATGTTCACTGTTTTTTTTCCTCTTAGGTTTCTTGTCATTTTGCTATCAGTAAACAACTAAAAGAAAAGGAGCATGTCTTAAAACTAGAAAAAAAAATTTTTTTGATACCGGACTTTGAACCCAGGGGTGCTCTGTAACTGAAGCACTTTTTATTTTATTTTTAAATTCTGAGCCAGGGTCTTGCTGGCTTGCCCAGGCAGGACCTCCAATTTACATCCTCCTGCCTCAGCCTCCCTCAGTTCTAGGACTACAGGCATGCACCACTCCCAAATTCAGTTAGGGATTCTTGATGATAACTTCTCTGCACCAACAGAGATGAACTAGGAAATATCCAATAGCTGGTTACCTATACTTTTTTGTATCCCCTTCACCTTTGAACTGACAAATTTGTCACAATAACAAAACTAATGGTTGTGTAATATATGCTGCCATGCTTAAACATTTTTCTCCCAGATAATAAATTCCTTTAAGGCAATGCATTGAATGAGGGGCAGCAGATCACTTCCAGGAGCCCTCTGTCACCAATGTGTGTATGATCTTGGGAAGTGTACTCTCTGTGTCTCAGTGAGACACCACTATTTGCTCTGAAATCATTACATGACTTCTAATGCTCTATTAGTTTTAAGCGTTCACTCTTCATCATTCTTACTGGTTTCAATAAAATCTTTCTGATGATCTCTCCAGGTGACCCTGCTCTTAAGCAGTGGGCTGTCCCCTTTCAGGGAAGGCACCCCGGGTCACTGCCCTCAACAACCTAGTGCCTCCTTTGGTTCCTTTAAAACAAAAAGTTTTCTTTTTTGGGGGGGGCGGTAGGTTGAGATAGGGTCTTGCTACGCAGTTCAGGCCGGCCTTGAACTCGAAGCACTCCTCCTTCCTCAGTCTCCCAAGGGCTGGGATTACAGGCATGCACCACCACGTCCAACTTCCCTAAACTGATGTAGATTCTCTCCTTTCCTGCCATCCAGTTCTACTCTATGTGCCATTTGCTGGCCAGCTCCAATACCCAAACCTCAGCCTCCCATTTCTCTCATCAAGCTCTTCATCCCATCCCCCACAGATGGTGGAGGCTCGTGGGGACTCCTAAGTCCTCGGTCCCTTGGGAGTCCTGGGGATTTTAAATTTGCCCCAGAACCCCAAAACCGGCCCTATCGGATACACTCATTTATACCCCTATTTCCAATCACCTCTCTTCACCGCAAAGAATAGCTCCAACACTGACAGCCTGCGCTTGGTCCTACCTACGCTGGAGACTGGAACACGACCCATGGCCTAACCCAACTCCACTACCTGCCATTCATCCCTTTAGCCCAAGGACCCAGATCCTGGTTCCGTTCGGAGTCAGTGTCTCTTCTCCGCGACCCCAGCTTAGACCCCTCGTCCAGCTCTGCCAGTTCCTCGGGCCTGGAGCGCCACCCCGCGCAGACCCCGACCGGCCCTGCACTCCCTCAGCGCCCGGGACCCCACGTCCCGCACCCTCCCCAAGCCCGGCCGGGCCGCCGCTCCCTCCAGCGCCCCCGCCCGAGGCCCGGGGCCCGCTCCCCAACATGGCGACGGGGACTGCAGAGCCGCCGGCGGGCGGGCGGGCGAGCGGTCGGTCGAGCGGGCGGGGCGGCTCCGGGCCGGGCCCGCACTACGGTCATGCGGCGCCATTTTCCCGCGCCGACCCCGGACGGCGCCTCCTCCCTACGAAGCCAGCCAGGCCGCGACCGCGGACGCCCGGCAGGCCCACCCCTTACGGGCCCGCGTCGCCGTAGCCTCACCTGAGCACGGCCCCGGCCCTCCCGGGCGGGCCTCGGAGCGCCGGCCCGGGCCGTGCGTGCCCGCCGCCCTCCGTGCGTCCGCCCGCCCGCCCTCGCGTTCGCCCGTCAGTCGGGCCGTCGGCGCCCGGCCTCCCGCAGCCCGACCCGGTAGGGCCTCAGGGAGCCGGCGGGGAGGGGGATGGGCCGGACCGGGCCGGGGAGGGAGGGGGAGGGAGGGAGAGAGGGAGGGAGCGCGGGTGGGGGCGGACCCGAGGGGCGGGGCCTGACCACGTGACCAATCGTCCCCGTGAGCGCGAGGTGGAGCGCGCTCCCGTTCTCTTGAGTGCAGAGCGTTTGGTTCCCGCTGGAATCCGGTGAGTTTCGTTTGCTTGGTGTCCCTGTGGCCTCACCTTGTCTCAGTTCTGTGCCAGCACTGTTGAGTATCCTTGGACGTGTCAACTCGCCAAGTCTCAGTTTGCCGAACTGAAATATGAGATACTTTTTTCCTTGAGAAGGGGAAAAGAGGATCCCAGTTCAAACAAAAGAGGGAAAATGGAAAGTATTTCGCAGTGCTTGACATAGTGTCGAATAATGTCATTATTAAGTGTAGTGTCTAATGACAACAATGGTGATAACCATCTGTATTATTGTTTCCCTATAAATCCCTACTTTTTCACATCATTACCACCACTCCAGCAAATTTGGTGGGTGCCCAAAACAGAATTCTTGAGTGAACAAGTGAGTGTGACCTCACCCTGCCGCAAATGTAGGGAGGCCTTCTAGGTATATGACCAGACTCATGTGTTAACTCGAGAATTCTTTGTCATTCAAGGTGGATTCAGATATAGCTACCACTCGACAGCTTCGTCATTTTTCTGTTCTGTGACTCAGCTTTCTTACCCATAAAGTGGGAGTTTGCTGTCTGTTATGAGTATCACAGAAAATAGGAGATAAACAGGCAGATTGTAAACTGAACAGCTCACTTGTATTGGTTCCATCTCAGAAAGGGAATCAGGAACTCTTTCATTCCACAAATTGTGTGTGTGTGTGTGTTTGCTGTGAGTAATAAATTTTTTACAACTGAAATTCTGGGGATTCAAAATTAATATCTGTGCCTGTACAAGAACCATGGGGCATGGGAAGACTCAGCATTTTCACACCCACTCTGGGTTCTCACCAAACTATTCTCCACACTGCTGTCGGAGTAACGTTTCTAAGTCAGAATTCTGATCATGTCAAACCTCACCACCACTAAAAAAATGATTTGCCTTAAGACAAGGGCCAAATAAATTTATTGTTACCCTCACTACATTTCCAAACTTAGGTTCTCTTCCTTTCTCTCTGGGTCACAGCTACAGTGACCTTTGTACTTCCTTCTCTGGACCTTTGCACATGATGGTCCTGCCTGAAATTCTCTTTTCACATAAATAACTGATCAGCCTTCAGATCCCAGTTCAAACATGACTACATCCAGGACACCTGCCCTGATCTTTCTTCCTGGCTCTCAGCGACACATACTTGTCCTCAATAGAGTACACTAAATTATTTTCTGTTTTTGTCACTAAAGTAGACTACTTAAGGAAGGAAACCATATCCATCTTGTTTACTGCAGTTTCCTCAGTACACAGCAAAATGCCTGCCTCAGAGTAGGTGCTCAGGAAACATTTATTATTTGCCAAATATATGATATTCTTAGGCACCATGGTAGGTACTGGCTCAGTAGAATTAAAAAAGGCAAAGAGCCATAGGCAGCCACAGGAGGCACCTTAGACCTTTGAGTTTATGACATTAATACCAAAAGCTTTTTAAAGAGCCTGGATGTGGTGGTGCACACATGTAATCCCAGCACTTGGGAGGCTGAGGCATGAGAATTGCTGTGACTTCAAGGCTAACCTAAACTACATAGCAAGACCCGGTCTCAAAAATAAGAAGCCTTAAACCAGGCATGGTGGCGCACGCCTGTAATCCCAGCACTCAGGAGGCTGAGGCAGGAGGATCAATGTGAGTTCGAGGCCAGCCTGGGCTACAAAGTGAGCTCAAGGCCAGCCTGAACTGCATAGGAAGACCATGTCTCAAAAAAAAAAAAAAAAAAAGAAAAAGGCCTGGAAATGTTTTTGAAGTTTTTCCTCTTAACATTTAAAAACTGAGTTTTAACTCATGTACAGTAAAATGAAAAAAATTTTTACCTGTTTACGTAACAAAATTTCTTACCTGTGAGGAGGAGTGTTGTGAGTTTGAGGCCAGCTTGGGCTACAACGCGAGTGCAAGTCCTGCCTGAGCTACATAGTGTGACCCTGCCTCAAAAAACCAGGGCGGGGAGTTTGGCTCGTGGGCTTAAGCACCTGACTGGCAGGCGAGAGTTTGTGAGTTCAATCCCTGGTGCCAGAAGAAAAAAAAAATTGTTACCTATGTTCCTGTGATAGCATCAGCCAGGTTAAGTTACAGGTCTACTAACCCAGAAAGTTTTCTTGTGTCTTTTTCTGTGTATTCCCTTTTAGTAAATACTTGCTCTCCCAGAAGTAATGATTATTCTGACTTCTAGCATCGTAAGTTAATTTTGACAGTTCTTGGACTTTATATAAAGGAATATACAACATATACTCTCCTGTGTTAGCCTAGAATACTGATACAGCGGAAGAGTGACTCTTTTGATTATGATACAGTTAATGATTTGATTGATTAGTAGACTGAAAGACTGAATTTAAGAACTCCAGTTACATCATCCTGCTGAGACAGGGCTCCCGGGCAACAACCAGCCCAAAGGCCCAAATGACTCTATCCACAAAAACCTTGAGAAGGAAGGAAGCTCTGAAAGGCTCCAGAAACTCAACACTAAACAAAAATTTGAAAATGAGCAGAGGACTTGAACAGATATTTCTCCAAAGAAATATAAAAGTGGTTAAAAAAAAGAAAAACATGAAAAGATGTTCAACCTCACTAGCCATTAGGGAAACGTACATTAAAACCACAATGAGATACCATTTCACACCCATTATGATAGCAATTCTTTTTTTAAAGATGAAAAATAACAAATCTTGGCAAGGAAATAGAGAAATTAGAACCCTCACTCATTGCTAGTGAGAATGTAAAGTGATACAGCCTCAACGGAAGCGTTTGACAGTTTCTCCAAAAAAGTTGAAGACAGGATCACCATATAATCTAGTGCTTCCATCTACCTCAAGATATTTATCCAAAAAGAACCAAAACTATAGACTTGAAAAGACAATTCGTGAGACCAGGGCTATAACTCAGTGGCACAGTGCCTGCCTGGCAAGCGCGAGGTCGAGTTCGAGTCCTGGTACCCCCCACAAAAGAAAAAAGACGTTTGTGCACCCATGTACATAGTGTTGTTCGCAATAACCAAAAGGTTGAATCAACTCAGGGATCCATCAATAGATGAAGGATAAGCAGGATGTGGTCTATGTGATAGAAAAAGAAGAAGGCACTGAGCAGGTAGCTCAGTGGTAGTGCACATGCTCAGCATATACCAGATGCTGGTTTCCACCCCCAGTGGAGGGGGGAAAAAAGGACACATGTTGCAACATGGATGCAACTTGAAGACATTATGCTAAGTGAAATAAACACAAAAGAACAAATACTGGTTTGATGAGGTGGTGCACACTTACAATCCCAGCTTTTTGAGAGGATGAGATAGGAAGATGGCAAGTCCGAGGCCAGCCTGAACAACTTAATGAGATTCTTTGTCTCAAAATAAAAAATAAAAAGGGCTGTAGTAGAGTACTGGGGTTCAATCCCCAGTACCACCTAAATAAATAAATAAATGAATAAATAAATAAATGTTGTATGAGCCTTCTTGTTGGGAGTCGTTGAAGCTGGAAATTGACTTAGGGCATGACCTAGACAAGATCATTCCAAGAACAAAGAGAGCCTAGGGCAAGTCATGTAAAGATGCTACTTCAGCCTAGAGAACGCCTTGCCCCAAGGCAGTCTGAGCGGTGGGTTGCGAGGACAACAGGGTGTCATATGACATTAGGTTGCTAAAAGGTATAAATAAACGCCCCTGCATTGAGGGGCCAGTTCCTTTCCTCCCATCAGGAGGATAAGGGCTCCACCTGACTCCAGCTTTCTCTCTGTCTTTATTTTCTCATCCTCTTGAGGTCCTTCACCCCAAGAACCTCAGGAGCCGCATGGGTCACGGCACCTTCTTATATGAAGTTCCTACAGAAGACAGAAAGTAGAATAGTGTTTGCTTATGGCTGAAGAACTGGGAAGTGTTTAGTGGGTACAGAGTTTCATATGCAGTAGATGAAGAGTTCTGGAGATAGATGGTGGGATGGTTGCATAACATTGTAAATGACTTATTGCCACTTGAGTCTAAGCTTGAAAAATGTATAAAATGTCAAATTTTATGTATATTTTAACACAAACCGAAGAGATTCGAGAATGTGACACATCATATTTTCATCTTGCTGCCCATGTCCTTAAATGGAAGCTCTTGGCTTTTCCTGGGATCTACAAGAATCCAGGAGCAGAGGGAACAGGGGTTCACATGGGCACCTACACATCCCACAGGTGGAAACAGCAGGTACATAGGCCACATAAATATTTGTTGCTCATAAGAGGCAGAACAGGAACAAAAGCAGGCCATGAACTGGCAAATAGTGTAGCAGAATGATTACAGGATTGGACTCTGAAGACAAAACACCCAAGTTCAGATTCTAGCTCTGCTATTTATTTATATGATTTTGGACAAATTCAACCTCAAGAAGCTGAGGTAGGAGAATTTCTGCAAGTTTGAGGTCAGCCTGGGCCACATAGTGAGTTCAAGGCCAGCCTGAATTACATGCACTACAAACACACTTAGAGTGAAACCCTACTGGGGAGAGGGAGGAGAAGGGAGCAATCCTGAGAGACTCAGGAATTTCTACTGAGTCATATTAGGTTTTTAAAAAGAAAATCAATTGTTCTTTAATATGAAAAGTTTGATTAGCATTTATTGAACAACTACTTTCATATGGGGGTTCTTTGCTGTGATAAGATTGACATTAAAGTCTTAAATGATATCTTTAAGGAAAACTACAAGTGGAGGGGGAAGAAAGAACAAAACCATATGCAGGGTTCCTCATGATGCAAAATGACAAGATTACCACATTTAGTTGGGCAAGTTATACCCTACAGGAAAGTATAATTTTTATGTGACGACAGTCACAGGACCCTGTAATGTGTAGGTCTATTTTGACAATTTACCAGTAGATGGCAGCAAAGTGCTTTGTCAGTATAATATTACCTGATCGTAAATTTTTAGACAAATGGAAATACAGAAGATCCTTGAGGGTTTCAGTTCTACTTTGCAGAACAGCTTCATAGACACAAGCCATGTCTTGCCCTTTGGGAAGAAAGGATTGAATTTTTTAGGAAAGAGTCATAGCCAGGCACAGTGCCACATACCTATAATCCTAGTGCTTTGGGAGGTTGAGACGGAGGATCACAAGTTCAAGACCTACCTGGGCAATTTAGTGAGACCCTGTCTCAAAATATAAAAAAGGGACATGAGCGGGTGTGGTGGTGGCGTGTGCCTGTAAGCCTGTAGTCCTTACACTCCGGAGGCTGAGGCAGGAGGATGGCCACAAGTTTAAGGCCGGCCTGGGCTACAAAGTGAGTTCAAAGTTAGCCTGAACTATGTAGTAAGACCCTGCCTCACAAAAAAAAAAAAAAAAAGTGGGGATGCAGGTCAATGAGAAGGTCCTGGGCTTAATCTCCAGTTCCTTCACCCCGAAGACAGTGATAACTACATAATTTAAAAAAATAAGACAGTATCAAGTAAAAAGAGAGTGAGGGGAAACAATACTTGGAAACCTGTCATCAAAAAATTCTGAAATTTTAATAGAGTACAATATAAAGACAAAAATACATTAAAGGCCACAAATTATGGGTAAAATTTGATAGACACATGTCTTTTAGCCCCTAAACCAAGAAATAGAAAATAATAAAAGAAATAGAAGATTACAAGCCCCACAAAAGCCCCTTTGTGACCCTTTCTAGGCATTACTAGCACCCCTCACACTGTGAACAGTATTCTGATTTCTAACTCTATAGATTAGATTCACCAGATTTAAACTTTATATGAATGGAATCTGGCAGCATGATTCTGGCTTCTTTTGCTCAATTTCCTATATTGAGTTTTTTAAATTAATTAAGTTTATTGATGCATTTAAAGTATGCATAATGATCACATTTGTCATGGGGAATTTGTACCTGAACATGGTTTCCTATGTTGTTGCATGTCATTGTAGTTCACTCATTTTCAATTCTGGATAGCATTTCATTATTTGAATACACCAAAATGCATCCATTTACTACTGGTTAGTATTTAAGTTTTTACTTTAGCTTGCTTGCTTACTTGCTTGCTTCCTTCCTTCCTTTGGCAGCCCTGGGGTAGGCAAGTGCTCTACCACTGAGCTAGATTGCAGCCCTTTTTACATTTTTATTTTGAGATAGTCTTTGCCCAGGCTGGACTTGAACTTGAAATCCTCCTGTCTCAGCATCCTGAGAAACTGGAATTAGCTGTGTCACCACACCCAGCAATTTTTTTTCTTGTCTTTTGAGACAAGGTCTCACTGTGCTGTTCAGGCTAGCCCCGAGCTCACTCTGTAGCCCAGGCTGGTCTCGAACTTGCAGCGATCCTCTTGCCTCAGCCTACCGAGTGCTAGGTGCAAATGTTTTTAATCGTACTTCTATGAACATTTTTCTGCATGGCTTTGGAAGAATATCCAGTTTCCCACTGAATAATAATCCAGGACTAGGATTGCTGGGTCATAGAGTTTGCATTTTGATAATGCCAAGTTCTATGTCTTTTGAAACCATTATATTGAATTATAATTCACACACTACACAATTCACTCATTTAAAATGTACAGTTTAATGGTTTTAGTATAGTCATAGATATGAGCACCCATCACCAAATTCAATTTTAGAACATTTTCATCACCTCAAAAGAGTTCATACACCTTTTAGATATTGCCTTCCCTATAAACTGCCATTCCTCTAGCCCCACAAAATGGCTAATTTATTTTCTATCTCTATAGATTTGCCTATTTTGAATATTTTATATATGTATTTCTTTACTGGTTTTTTTGACAGACAGTCTCTCTATATAGTTCAGGTTGGCCTTGAATTTGCTACAGTCCTCCTCCCTCAGCCTTGTGAGTGTTGGGATTATAGGCATGCTCCACCATGCTCTGCTTGAGTATTTTACATAAATGGAATCATACAACATATGGTTTTTTTGTGTCTGGCTTCTTTCACCTAACAGTATTCTCAAAGTTCTTCCATGTCATAGCATTTATCAAGGCCTCATTAATTAACATTTTTGGGAGGGTACCGGGGATCAAACTCATGACCTCGTGCTTACCAGGTAAGTGCTTGAGCCACTGAGCTAAATCCCCGGCCCTAGACCTCATTAATTTAGATAGCTGAGTAATATCCCCTTGCATGAATATGCCACATTCTGTTTATCTGTTTGCCTACCCATGGTCTTTTGGGTTGTTTTCAACTTTGCCTATTGTAAATAATGCTGCTATGAACAATCATGTATAAGTGCTTGTTTCAAAAGCTGTCTGCAGTTCTTTGTGATATACATCTGGGAATGGAATTGCTGAGTCATATGGTAACTTTAGTTTAGCTATTAAAGAAATGCCAACTGTCTTCCACAGCTGCTATTGCATTTTACATTCCCAGTAGCAATGTATAAATGTTCCAGTTTATCATACTCCCATCAATACTTGTTACTCACTTTTAAAAATTATTATTATTATCCTAGCCAACCTAGTAAGTGTGAAGCAATGTCTCATCATGGTTTTGGTTTACATTTTCCTACTTATATCTGATATTCTGCATCTTCAAGACTTGTTGCCCATTTGTATGTCTTCTGTGGAGAAATGTCTATTGAAGTCCTTTGCCTAATTTTTAGTTGGGTTGTCTTTATGTTGTTGAATTATAACTGTTGTTTATACATTCTGAGTACTGTGTAAAACACTCAGATGAGTATTACATATTTTTTTGATGTTTTTGGACTGTTTTCACTCTCTTGATTGTGTCCATTGATGTACAAAAGCTTTTAATCTTTTTTTTTTTTTTTTTGTCTTTTGGAGACAGGGTCTCACTGTGCAGTTCAGGCTGGCGTTGAGCTCACTTTGTAGCCCGGGCTTATCTCGAACTTGCAACCTCCTCCTGCCTCAGCCTCCCGAGTGCTGGGGTTATAGGTATGCGCCACTGCGCCCAGCTAAAAGCTTTTAATCTTAATGAAGTCTGATTTACCTATGTTTGCTTTTGTTGCTGGCACTTTTGATGTCATATTTAAGAAACCATTGCCAAACCCAAGTCATGAGAATTTATTCCTGTTTCTTGCTTAAACAGTTTCTTCAAGTTGAGCAATTATATTTAAATCTTTGATCCATTTTGAGGGTTTGGCTTGGTTTGGTACACAGTGGGAGGTAAAGGTCAAACTTCATTATTTTGTATGTGAATATGTGATGTCTTTCACCATGGAATACTCTTGTAACCCTTGTCAAAAAATAATCTTATTAGCTGGGCGTGGTGGCGCATGCCTTTAATCCCAGCACTCAGGAGGCTGGGGTAGGAGGAGCGTTGTGAGTTCCAGGCCGGCTTGGGCTACAACGCGAGCACAAGGCCGGCCTGAGCTACACAGTGCGACCCTGCCTCAAAAAACCAGGGCTGGGAGTTTGGCTCAGTGACTTAAGTACCTGTCTGCCAGGTGCGAGGTTGTGAGTTCAATCCCTGCTGCAAAAAAAAAAACAACAAAAAAAAATCATATTATTGGAAATGGAGAGAAATGTCCAAACTAGAAGGGGCATGAGGAAGGGTAGCAAGGGGAAAGAAGGGGACAAGAAAAAAAACAATAGAAGGAAAAGAATGGAAACAGAGCTTTTGTAAATAAGGAGGAGAAGAGGGTTGAAGGGAGGGAAGAAGAATGGGAAAAAAAAAGAATCAAGATATATCATGTACAGGTACCAATTCCCTATGATGAATGTTATCATTATGTATTTCTAAAACGTACCAATAAAAAAAGGAAAAAAATTGGTCATAGATATATAATTGGTTATAGATATATGAGATTATCTCTGGACTCTATTCCACTGAAACTTTTTTTTTTTTTTGAGACAGTGTCTCGCTGTATAGTTCAGACAGGTCATGAACTGATCCTCCAGCCTCAGCCTCCCAAGTACTAGAATTTCAAGCTTGCATCATCTCTCTGGGTGATACATTTATCCTTATGCCTAATCAACTCACTGTTTTCCATGGTGGTCAGCTTTTTTATTTTATCTTTTGTGGTGCTGGAGATCAACCCAGGGCTTTATACATGCTAGGCAAATGCTCTACCACTGAGCTACATTCCCAACTCTACCATGGATTCTTTCTTTCTTTCTTTCTTTCTTTCTTTCTTTCTTTCTTTCTTTCTTTCTTCCTTTTTGTTGCTATTACTGTCTTTTTGAAATAGAGTCTCACTGTCTCGCCCAGGCCAACCTCAAACTTGTGTTCCTCCTGTCTCATTCTTCCAGTTACAGGCATACCCAACCAGACCCAACTTTTCTTTCTTTCTTTTTATAGGTGACACATCTTATTTTACTCAGATAGGAATCTGATCATACATAGTCTCAGAACACTCAAATAAATAATAAATCAAATATATATATGCCACACTTGCCTGTGATCTCTTTGACATAAACCTCATCCACACTTCAGTGATCACCAAGCCATTCAGCACAACTTACTCCATGGTGAGTGGTTTGAAGCTACTCTCTGAGCAGAGCTGACTATTTTTTTCAGGCTCTGAATAGCTGCATGGATCTCAGCAGAGGTCAGAGGGACCAGCTGAACCTTGGCATAGTGAAAATGTGGCCATTCAAGGATTTGAGTAAATCAGTCTTCTCCACTGGGTTTTGGATGAACTGGACCATGGTTCTAGGGTGGGAAGTACATTTCCCACAAACAACTGACTGACTCCCATGACATTTTTCATTACTATAACTTTGTATTAAATTTTTGAAATTGAGCCGGGCATGGTAGTGCATGCCCCAGGAGGCTGAGGAAGGAAGATCGCCTGAAGTTTGAAGCCAGCCTGGTTTACACAGAGAGTTCCAAGGCATCTCGAACTACATAGCAAAACCCTGTCTCAAAAATACATGGAAAAGTAGTTTTTGAAATCAGGATGCTTGGATTCTCCAACATTGTTATTGTTTTTCAAGATTCTTTTAGCTATTCTTGGTTCCTTGAAATTCCATATGAATTTTAGGATTATCTTATTCATTTCTGATAGGAAAAAAACCATTAGAATATTGAAAGCAATTGCATTGACTCTGTAGATTAATTGGAAAGTATTGCCATCTTAACAAAATTAAGTCTTCCAATCCATGAATACAAAATTTCTTTACATTTATTAGGTTTTCTTTAATGTCTTTCAACGATGTTTTGAAGTTTTAAATTTCATGCTGCTTTTATAAAATTTATTCCTAGGTATTTTATTCTTTAGTTTTGCCTTGTTTCGTTGTGATGTTAGGGATTGAGTTCAGGATCTTATGCATGCTAAGTAAATGCTCTAATACTTAGCCACATTCCCAGATGTATTTTAATCTTTTTGGTATTACTGTAAATAGAATTATTTCTTAATTTCATTTTCAGATTGTTCATTGCAAGTGTATGGAAATGCAAATGATTTTTACATTGATCTCACTAAGTCACTACATTGCCAGCATGGACTTAAACTTGTGATCCTCCTGCCTCAGACTCTCAGGATGCTGGGATTATAATGTGCACCACCACATCTGGCTCAAATACTTTTTCTGCCTCTATGAGATGATCATATGGTTTTTGTCTTTTTACTCTATTGAAATGATATAGGTCTGGGGATATAGCTCAGCGGCACAGTGCCTGGCTGGCAAGCATGAGGCTCTGGGTTCAATTTCTGGTACCAAAAAAAAAAGAGAGAGAGAGAGAAAGAAATGATATAATGTAATAATTAATGTTGGGGTGTTAAACCAACCTTACAGTCCTAGAATATACTCCACCTAGTATATAACTCTTTTTCTATGTTGTTGGTCTCTATTTGCTAATACAACAGAATATTGGTCTATAGTTTTTCTTATTTTTTGGTTCTTTGTGTCTCTATGCAGTTCAGGCTGGCCTTGAACTCATTGTGGAACTCAGCTAGGCTTGAACTCTTGATGATTCCCTGCCTCAGCCTCCAGTGTGGCTGGGATTATTATTTTTTTACTGCATGCTTTTTATTTTATGAAAAAATAAAACATTTTCATAACTAGATAATAAGAGAATAACAATAGTTATGACAGTTATCTTCAAAATCATTACTCAGTGTAAGACATAAGCCAAAAAGATTCTTACAAAAAATAAACAAACACGTAATAACACAAACTTTCTTTTCAACAAATTAAGATAAACTACCAGTACAAATGAAATGAATTAGCATATATATTGAAATGTTTTTAAAATAATGAAATATATAATTTGGGAAAATATTTGAATGCCTCCCTACTTCCTGTTTTCTTTTTTTTCCCTTTTCTTTCCTGCTTCCTGTTTATCTCTCTTTTGTTTTGCTTTTTCTTTCTTTCTATCTATCTAGTTTCTCATATAAGAGAAACCATGTCATATTTGAGCTGTGTCTGACTTATTTAACATTATGTTCTCAAATTGCATCCATTTACCAAGGAATGCCTTATGTTTATCTTTCTTTATGGGAGCATAATACTCCGTTGTGTATAAATATTACCTTTTCCTTATACATTCATGTTGATGGACATGTACACTATATCCAAGATCTAGCTATTATAAACTTCACTGTTATACAACGTGGGCATGCATGTATCCCTGTAGTATGATAATTTTAACTCTTTTGGAAAAATACCTAGGAGGGAGATAGCTGGGTCAAATGGAATTTCTACCTTTAATTTTTTTTTTTTTGAGGAATCTCCACACTAATTTCCATAGTGGCTACACTAGTTTACATTTCTACCAACCATGCAGTATAATTTATTTTTCCCCAAATCCTCTCCAGCATTTAAGATTTTTGTTTCTGGGGGAAAATGGTATCTCAGCAAGGATTTTGTTTGGTTGTTTGTTTTGAGACAGAGTCTCACTGTGTAGTTTAGGCTGGCCTGGACTCACTGTAGCCCAGGCTGGCCTTGAATTTGAAGTGATCCTCCTGCCTCAGCCTCCTGAGTGCTGGGATCACAGCTATGTGCCACCACACTTAGTTTTTTGAGTTCTTTATATATTCTTGATGTTACTCCTCTCTCCATGGAATAGCTAACAATTTTTTTTTTCTCTTTCTGTTGATTGTCTCTTCACTCTGTAGCTGAGATTATAGGCATAACTCATGACACTCAGCTTGACACGTGTCTTTCTGGGAAATTTTTAATTTCACCTAAATTATCTGATTCATTAATATGTGACTTCATAGTATTTCTTTAGTCACTTTCCTTTCTTTCTTTCTTTCTTTTTTCTTTCTTTCCTTCCTTCCTTCCTTCCTTTTCTTTTCTTTTCTTTCCTTCCTTCCTTTTTCATCTTCTTCCTTTTCTTCCTCTTCTTCTTCTTCCTCCTCTTCCTCTTCCTCCTCCTCCTCCTCCTCCTCCTCTTCCTCCTCCTCTTCTTCTTCTTCTTGTTTTTTGAGACAGGGTCTTGCTATGTAGTTCAGGGTGGCCTTGAACTCATGGCAATCCTCCTTCCTTAGCCTGAGATTACAGTTGTGCACCATTATGCCCAACTGCAAACTTTTTATTTCTGTAGGGATGATAGTACTGTTTCCTATTTTTTTTTATTCTAATAATATGAGTTTCCTCTCTTTTTTCTTATCAGTTTTGTTGATTTTTTTTTTAAGAATCAAGGCTTGGTTTCATTGAATCTATATTGGGTTTGTATTTTCTTTTTTATTAATGTCTGATTTAACCTTTTTTCTTTCCTTTTGCTTGGTTAAGTTTACTTTGGCCTTCCTTTTCTAGTGTTTTAAATTGGAAGTTTCTTAATTTGGCATTTTTCTTCTTTTTAAATACAGCCTGTATTAAAATTCCCTCTAAGCACCTCTTTAGCTGTATCCCATAGATTTGATTTGTTTGTTTGTTTGTTGTGAGACAGGGTCTCACTATGTAGTTCAGGTTGGCCTTGAATTTGTGGCAATCCTTTTGCCTCAGCCTCCTGAGTACTGGGATTACAGGCGTAGGCCACCACCTTATGTATATCCCATAAATTCTGACACGCTGTATTTTCATCTTCATTTGTCTGAATTTTCTAGGTGCTCCTTTGTTTCTTCTGTGTTTCACTAGTTTTAAGAGTGTTTCTATATTTTCCATATGCTTGTATAATTTTCCATTTTTTTCTTTTGATGACTTCTAATTTCATTCCATTGTGGTTAAAAAACACTCTTTGTATTTTTTCTATCCTTTTACATTTGTTAGGGTTTGTTTTATGCTTTAGCAAGATGTCCACACTGGAGAAGGTTCCATGTATGTGGGAAGCATGCATATTTTGCTGTTTGGGGATAGAGGGCTCTACAAATATCTTCTAGGTGTAGTTGATTTACAGTTCTGTTCCAACATATTATTTCCTTCTTGATCTTCTCCTTGGCTGTTCTACCCACTATTGAGAAAAAAGTATTGGCATTTCCAAATATTATTTTTCATTTTATTTTTGTTAGTTTGTGTTTCATTTTTTAATTTTTGGTTCTGCTATTAGGCGCATACATGTTTGTATCTTCCTGATGGATTGACTCTTTTTATGATTAAAAATAGCCTTCTTATCTCTAAGTGCCATTTTATTTTAGGTCTATTTTGTCTGGTATTAAATTAGTCACTTTAGCTTTCTAATGGTCTGTTTGCATGATACATCTTTTCCCATCCTTCACTTTCAATCTATTTGTGTCTCTGTATCTAAAGTCATCTGTAGACATCATATTGCTGGATCTTATTTTTATGTCAGGTCTGACTCTGTTTCTTGATTGGATTTTAATCCATTCATATTTAACTTCATTATTTAATTCTTTGGTCTTTTGATGAGATTGATCCAGATTATTTTCTTCCAAATGTGGAAAATATCTTATCTTACAAGAAGTAGATTTATAAGCACAAAGTCAATGTTGACCAGTGCCAGTAATGATCACTTAAAAAGTTACTAATATCAACTAAGACAGTAAAGGAAATACCAAATAAGCAAATTATATTTTGAGTTATTTGAGGCCTTAGAGAGTATTGTAAAAACATTTCCAAGCTTCTTGTCTCATTTCACAGCTAGAAAAACTTAGGTTCTTAGGATGAGGTAAATTTTACATTATCTATATTATCTCAAGATAGTACAACCTAATAAAGTAAAAATGATTAGGCATATAGGATTCAGAAAAGCAAAAACTTTCTGTCTTGTCACCAGTGCCTCCAGGTATACATGGCACAGTGTAAGCACCTAGTAAAATATATGTAATACATGAATGATATTTCATGTGCTGAATTTTAGAAGTTTTTCTAAGATACTAGAATTTTTTTAATGCTGAGGATTGAACTCAGCCTCACACATGTTAAGCATATGTTCTACCACTGAGTTATCCAAGTCCATTATTTTAACATGTAAGAATCCTTCTGATGAGTGTTTTATCCAAAGTTGTTCTTATTTGTATATTTAAGAAAATAAAGCTGGGCGTGGTGGCGCACGCCTGTAATCCCAGCACTCGGGAGGCTGAGGTAGGAGGAGCGTTGTGAGTTCCAGGCCGGCTTGGGCTACAACGTGAGCGCAAGGCCGGCCTGAGCTACACAGTGCGACCCTGCCTCAAAAAACTAGGGCTGGGAGTTTGGCTCAGTGGCTTAAGCACCTGTCTGGCAGGTGTGAGGCTGTGAGTTCGATCCCCAGTGCCGAAAAAAAAAAGAAAATAAATAACTCCAAGAGACTCATGTGACCTCTAAAAAGTGCTGAGTAGAAGGTGTTGCAACTTATGCTATGCTCTAAATGTTTATATTCTTACCAAGCCCTTAAGTTGAAACCTAGTGAATAATGTGCTGGTATTAGAAGTTTGGGACTCTGAGAAGAGATTAGGTCATTAAATCAGCGAGATTAGTGCCCTTATAAAAGAGGTACCAGAGGGCTACCTTGCTGCTTCTACCATGCGAGGATCCAAAATGTGCCTGTCTTTGAGGAAGCAGGTACTTACCAGGCACCAAATCTACTGATGCCTTGATCTTGGACTTCCTTGTGTCCTGAACTGTGAGAAATAAATTTTTATTATGAGCTACCCAGTTGATGGTATTTTGTTATAGCATTTCTAATAGAATTAGACATTCTATCACTTGAGAGACAGCTTAGGAGAGTTGTTGGTATGATGACAGGCATGGCTCAAGCACTTATAGATACCACGGCAAAGATGTTCAAAGCTGCACTGGAAACCACCCAAATATCCATCAACAGGAAACTATTTAGATCCTTTAATGAACTAATGAACTATGACTCATCACTATAAATAATGAGGTAGATTCATGTACTTTGACATGGGAAAATGCCCATGCTATCTTTGTAAATTTAGAAAAAGGAAGTTGCAGAGAGTATAAAAATATAATTGTTTTTATATTTTAAACATAATGTATGTTAATGTGCAGAAAAAGTTGGAGAAATATGTACTAAATTATTGATAGTGCAATTTTTTTTTTTGCGGCACCGGGGATTGAACTCAGTCTCAGGGCAGGCGCTTAAGCCACTGAGCCAAACTCCCGGCCCTGGTTTTTTTGAGGCAGGGTCGCACTATGTAGCTCAGGCCAGCCTTGCGCAAGCGTTGTAGCCCAAGCGGGCCTCGAACTCACAACGCTCCACCTACCTCAGCCTCCTGAGTGCTGGGATTAAAGGCGTGCACCACCACGCCCGGCTGATAGTGCAACTTTTTGAAAGTTAGGACTTTTAGGGGATAGATCATCTATATTATGTATGAGACATTTGATATTTGAATAATTGTTACACATGTAACATCTTTCTGAGAGAAGCAATAGAGCTTATGATGGCAATTACCTTAATTATCTGTGTACTTCTTTAATGTTTGACTTCCCTCTAGACTGCAAATGCATAAAATAGAAACTGTTCATCTTATTCAGCACTAACAAAGTGCCTGGAACATAATGAATGGATGCCTGCATGCATACATTAATAAATGATATAATTTACAAAAGATATTTACTGTTTGATATATACCATGTGAAGTACACTTTATAATGAATAGTTCACTCAATAGATGTGGAATTGGTTAAGGGCACAGATTCTTCTACAGTTTGACATCCTGAGATTGAAATTCTTCCATTAGAGAAGCTGGGTGTAGTGGTGCACGCCTGTAATTCCAGCACGCTGTGGGGCTGAGGCAGGAGGACTGCAAGTTGAAGCCCAGCCTGGATCACTTAGCGACTTACCCAAGACAATATCTAAAAAAAAAAAAAAAAAAGGACAGGAAGAGGGAGAGAAGGGAAAAAAAAAAAAAAAAAAAAAAAAAAAAGGAATTGGGATGTGTTATGTACATGTATCAAATCCACACAAGTAAACATTATGTACTGCAAACATGTATTCCCCTCCCAAAAAAAGAGATCAAGGGATGAGTAGAGGGGAAGAGGGGGTGAAAAAAGGGAATTAAGATGTGTAACGCACATGTACCAACTTCCCACAAGGAATGTAAACATTATGCTCTAAATACATGCACTAATAAACTACAACAATAAAGGGCTGGAGTGATACCTTGGTATGAATGCCCTGGGTTCAAACCCCAGTACCTCCCAGCGAACACACACACACACACACAAAAGAAATAACTTTAGACAAGTTCCTTAATCTCTTTTTGCCCTTTTCCCATCAGTAAAATGATATTATTAATGATTACCTCATGAAGTTTGTAGTAAAGATTAAATAAGTTAATCACATAAACTTCTTAGCATAGGGACTGGCAGACATAACTTTTCAGTAGCCCTTATGCATGCTGGGCAAACATTCTGAGCTACATCTCCAGCAAGACAGAGTCTTGCTGTGTTGTCCAGACTGCCCTGGAACTCCTGGGCTCAAGCGCTACTCCTGCCTTGGCTTCCTGAGTACCTGGGACAATAGGGAAACAACTGCCACCTCCAGTTTCTTAAGCCTCTTAGCTACCATTTGTCCATTATATATCACTGCATAACGACCCACACAAAATTGACTCCAGCTTGCTGTGGGATGGGGTGAGCTGAAGTCTCCTCTCCCGCTCCCACTTTCAACACAGTTAGACATAAATAAAGCCAGAACCTTGGTTAAGCAATATTCTTTCTTTAATTCCCCTTTGCAAATGGAAGCCCCTGAGCTGGTTCCCACCCCCACCCCTACCCAACACCCTGGGGACCCCCAGATGCAAGGCCTCTGCCCCAACCTAGTAGTAGGAGGAGAGAATTAGTCCCACTCCATGATAGTTTCTTAAAAAAACTCTAGTCATTTAAGAAATGAGGCTGGGCACAGGAGGAGGGAGCTGGAAGACAAGGCCTAGGTCAGGCCAGCCTGGAGAGGTTGGGGTTGTGAGACCCTTGAGAAAGGTTTGCAAGCACATCTGTAAGCTCAGGGCCAGCATGGCTGAGAGAGGAGAGGAGACAGGCAGATGGTCTGAGTCCTCAAGGTCCTGCCTGCCTGCTCATCAACACTGACACTGCCGCCACCACAGTCTTCCTGATGGAGAATTTTCCGGTTACTCTGGGGTAGGCTTTGCTAAGCATCCCCTCACACCTGCCCCTGATGTGGGACATCTCTGGGTTCCCCCGAGACCAAACCTGGGAGAAGGAGGGACTCTGGGAACATGCAAATGGGGGAGGGGAGCAGAGACCCCACCCCACTCCTCCACTCTACAGAATGGTGGCTCCAGCTGCATCTGGGCTCCGAGGGTCCTTCACACCAATGATGAAATTGTTGGTTCTTCGGCTGCCATGGACCCAGGATAAGACATCTACCTTCTCCACGTGGTGACCCCTGGCTTCCAGGAACTCGATCTCCTCCTCTGTGAACTCACCTGAAAAGCATCCCCCAACATGGACACATTTAGGATGTTCAGAGCACCACCTTGGGAGTCCTGTCAGATTTGAATCCTGATCCCAGGTGCTCCACCTAAATGCTGTGTGGCCTTGGGCAAATTACGTTACCTCTCTGAGCTTCAGTGTCCTCTTGTATAAAGTGCTGATCATAAGAGAACCTACTACATAAAGTTGCTGCAGGAATTAAAGGAGATAATAAACTGAAAGCACTGAGCTCAGAGCCATAGACACAGTAAGTCATCAATAATATAGTCATGTTTAATACTGGAAAAGGCTTTGGGGGTCTTCACCTCCACCCACCTAGGCCAAGCTGTTGTCTTTCTTGCCAACATAACTGCATAGTCCATTAAATTGTCTCCCTGCCCCTACTCCTGCTTTCCTTATAGCCTCTTCACACAGTAGCCAAAGGGATCCTTTAAAACTGAGTCAAACCTTGTCTCTACCTCCCTCTCAAAACCCTACAACAGCTATGATATATCTTAGAATAAAATCCAATATCCTTACCAAGGCTTCCAAAGCCCAACATTAACTAGGACCTTGTTATCTTTTGAATTCTTCTCCTTAATTCCTTCTATTCTCCAACTTGCTTAACTGTGTTCCAGCCATACTAGTCTCTTTGCTGTCACTCCAGCAGACCAAACATCCTTCTACCCCAGGGCCTTTGCACTTGCTGTTCTTGCAGCCTGGAATGTTTTCTTCTTATCACAGAGCTGGCACCCTTACTTCATTCTGGTCATTGGCCAAAAGGCACCTCTTCAAGAATATTCCTGAGCATTATCTAACATCACAGTCCTGCCATGTTTACCTTGCTTTGTTTTCTTTCAAAGTATGTAGTACTATCTGTATTTATTTATTGATGGTCTTCCTCCACTGGATTATATGATTTTTGAGGGCAGCATTGCTGTCTTGTTTGCTGTTGCTCCCCAGTGCCAGGACAGGTTCAGTATATAGTAAAAATTAAGTAGGTATTTACTATAGAGATGAAAAAATCCCACTCCTCTTGCATAAGCTTAGGTCCACATCATCTCTGGCTTAAATCATATCCTAGCTTCTCATATTTCTCCAATTTAAGTTCTTCTCCCTTCAATCCACCTTCTCTACATAAAGCAACTAAGGTTATATGACTCTCCTGCTCACCTGGCTAAAATCCATATTGCTTTTGTTTTGTCTTTTGTTTTTTTGGCAAGATCAGGCATGTTCAGAGTGGTATGGCCATAGAATATGTTTTGGTTTTTTTTGAGACAGGTTCTCACTATGTAGTTTAGGCTGGGCTCATACTCATGGTGATCCTCCTGCCTCAGCCTCTTGAGTGCTAGGATTACAGGTATGCACCACCATACCTGGCAGATCTATGCTTAACATTGACCTTCATAAACACGGTTAACTTCACTTTCCCATGCTTCTTTATAAAGGTCTGGTCTTATTTCCCTCAACAGGATTACCTTAAGCAGTACTTGAGATAAAGACATACTATTGAAATATGGCATCAGATCATCTAGTCAAAAATCTATTCCCTTTATGGTTCACTTTCAGTCCTTAATTATAGCAAGGACCAAGTTCAGGATGATCTCCAACACTTCTCATCTCCTTTGACAGAGAAAGCAGGTCTCAAACTTTCTGCAGGCAACAATATCTAGCTAAGACCTAAAAATATTTTTAAAATAACTATTATTTATTTGTGAAAAATGATAGTAATTTGCCATTTGTAATTATAAGCCTGGGCTTTAGGTTTAAAAAAAAGTCCATTTATAGAGAGATACTAGATAAATAATGGTTGAGACAATGTGTAACTGTGGCAAAGTCACAAAGAGGCTGGATAAATTCAGAACCCAGAAATGGCTAGCCTCCTGGCTACTCTTTGAGCCATTTTTTCTGCATTTTTTTTCCCCATTCTGTTCGGCCTGTTCCAGAATGTCCTTTACCTCCACATGCCAAATTACTGTTTATATTTCAAGGGCAGGCTGTTGTCACCTCCTATGGCCTCAGGTAGATGAACTTTCCCTTCACCAGGCCCCACTCTTCACACCCCCATGTAAGATTGGGAGCCCCTGAAGCAAGGGTTGGGACGAACCACCCTAGGTCACTTAGCATGGTGCTTCACATTCAACAGAGATTGGCAGGAACGTGTTGAACGCAATTCAGCTGCTTATCCATTGCCACTGGCAGCTACTGGCTGTGACTGCTGAGGACCTAGAACAGTGCTTCTAACTTGTTTCAGTCTAGGAGATAACAGACCATGCAGCAAAAAACTGAGCACAGTATTTGCTATCAGCCAGGGGTATGTTCTAATTTCAGTTCTGTCCCTTACTAGTTGACTTTATAACTTCTGTGAGCCTCAGGTTTTTGTTTTTTTAATCTGTAAAATACTGATAATAATGTTACAATAATGCTGCATGGGGAAGAACTATGTCTCAATCAAGTCTGTGTCTCCTTTGGACTAGCATAGTACATTGTCTCTCATAACAAAAACTGCAAAAGTACATACACTTTCCCATTTACAAAATTAAGCTCTGCCTGAAATTAAGCTCTTGTTCTTTTAGGCAAGTCCATTTCCTCATCATAAATCTATAAAGTTCAGACCTGGCCCCTGTCTGCCTCTCTGATCTCATTTCATCCTCATGCATTTTGTTCTTTTTACCCTCAACCACATCAGGTTCGTTCGTGCCCTGAGTTCTTTGTATATGTTCTCTTGCTCTACAAAGCTCTGGCCCAGTTCTGTGCATGGTGGGCTCTTTCTCACTCTTTAGATCTCAGCTCAGATGTCACCACACAGAAACCTTCCCTAATCACTGAGTCTGTCCCACTATATCATTCTGCTTTAGTGCTCAGCCAGGTATTTATTTCCTTATCTCATATTTTTTAAAATTGTTTTCCTGCCTGTATATACAGTGTCCCTAGCACCAAGGATGATGCTTGGCACATAGTATTTATTCAATAAAAACTGTTGAATGAATGAAGGTTTGCAGAATGAACCACTGTATCTTGTTTTATAAATGAGAGAAATGAGGCTCAGAGTTAAAACATGAATTTTCCCAAGGCCACAAAGGCAGGAAATGTCGGGATGGTTCTAATCCCTGGATCTTTCATTGCTCCAACAGGAATTTGTGGAAAGAAGCCAAACTTTTATAAGAAGGGAGTCGATACAATCAACACAGAGGATACCTAGGGAGGAAAAACCCCTTTTCCACCTGTCCCTGTGCCCACCCAAAGGGAGTCTCCACTCTGCACTCACTGTCCACCTGCAGGAGGTTGGACTGTAGGTCGGGGTGCAGGCGGCCTCGGGCCAGGCTGTCACTTAGGTTCCGATTCAAGGTCAGGACATTCAGCAGAACCTGTGGGTAAACAAGGGGCAGAAAAATCAAGAAAGTCCAAAAGGTGTTGGTTCTGGAATCCCCAGTTCTCACCCTTGGTCCAGATTCTTCAGTGATTTAGTCTATAGAAAAAACATCAGCTGTGTCATCTGAGTCTCCCAACAGCCCTGGAAGATAGGTGTAGGCCTGTGATAATGTCCCCATTTCACAGAGGAGGAAACTGAGAGTGGAAGAGGGAAAGTGACCTACTCAAGAGTTTAGAGGAACCCAGAGAAGAGACACCACTAGTACCAGTCTTCTTAGTGTATCCCAGACACCTCTCTTTTCTCCAAACAGGGCAGAGTTAATAGCTAGGGGTGGTTTAAGGAACAGTGTGGGTACTTTCAGTTTAATGGTTGAGTGTGACAGGACTCTGGAACTGAGCTTCTTGCCCACTTTGCTGAAGGAACTTGACCTAACTTCTTAACCTCTCTGGGCTTCAGTTTTCTCATCTGTAAAATAGAAGTATACATTCTTTCCAGAGTTAGGAAGCTTAAAAGTACCTAGCAGTTAGTAAGAACTCTATTAATGTTAATTATTGCTATAACTCCCACTTGAGAGATGGGTACTGAGGTTCAGAGAGGTTAACAGAGTCCCCCTGCATCACATAGTTGGAAATTGGTAGCACTTGGGATGGAAGCCAGGGGAGTCTGATCATCATCTGCCAAAATATGTGCCAGATAGACAGACAGACAGTTAAACAGACAGACAGACAGACAGATTCATTGCACCCTGTGAATACCTGTTCCGAGGTATTCTGGAGAGTGGCAGGCCTATCCTTTCAAAATCAGACCCTAAAGAAGGTTGGTTGTCTACTCAGATGTAGGATAAAGGGATGATGGGACTTGAAGTTGACACAGTATAGGCTGCCCAGGTGCTTTATTACTTTTCTTTTTTTTTTTTTTTTTTTTTTTGCGGCACCGGGGATTGAACTCACAACCTCGCGCCTGCCAAGGCAGGCGCTTAAGGCATTGAGCCAAACTCCCGGCCCTGGTTTTTCGAGGCAGGGTCGCACTGTGTAGCTCAGGCCGGCCTTGCGCTCGCGTTGTAGCCCAAGCCGGCCTCGAACTCACAATGCTCCACCTACCTCAGCCTCCCGAGTGCTGGGATTAAAGGCGTGCGCCACCACGCCCGGCTATTATTACCAGCCCTGCGATTTGCTCTGTGAACTGGGAAGATTGGGGGCTTCAAAACCCCATTTTCACTAAGAAACTCAGCACAGTCCATTTGTGCCCAAGATAGGCCTGGCATGAAGCAGCTCAACTCCTGTTTGCGGTATAAAGACTGGAAAAACAATCCAGGTGTATGAGGGGTATCTGAGCCCAAGCCATAACTTGGCTCCTGGCCACCAAAGGCCCATAGTGGAGGAAACCTCACCTGGGTCAGGCCGCTGAGGCCCCTGGCAGCTCCGTTGGCCCCCAGGGCAAGATAGGTCCCACAGAGCCCCTCTGCCGGTCGGACCACAGTGGGCAGCAGAAAAGAGAGTGGCCGCTTCCCTGGCTGCACTGAGTTCTCCTGTTAGAAGGCAGAGACCAAAAGGGAGGTGTGGAATGGGGTAAACCAAGGAAAGGGCCATTCCACCACCCTTCCCATCGCTCTCCCTCTTCTACATCATCCACAGGCCCAGTTTTCCTGGGAGATTGTTCCTTTCCAGGGCAGTGGTGTGCTATCTGAAAAAGGCAAAGATTCTGGATGGCTAGGGTGGGTAAGGGCAAGTGCTAAGTGGATCCATTGAGCTAAGAGGCTGCATTAGATTCAGGGCAAAGGACTGAGCCAAGAAAGACTGCTGCAATAAGAAAGAAGAGTAAAATCTCCACTGGATTATTTCTACATGTCTTTGCCCTGCTGGGGATCTAGCCTGCAGGATACAAGAGTGCTGGTCTCCAATTAGACAGGAATTTCTAAATTCTTGGGTCCCACTTTTGTGCCCAGCCACACGGTTCAGCCCTATCAGCTCAGCATCCTGTAGACACAGACTACTAATGCAGGAAAAAGCCCCAGCCATCAAGTGGGGTCAATACCCTTTGTACAGGTAAAGAAACTGAGGTTCTGAGAAGGGTAAGACAGAGTTCCCTGGGTCAAAGGGTGAGCCAATGACAGAATGGGCTGAGGGTTCTTCAGACCCACCAGACTCCATGCTCCAGACTTTGCAGGAGTAAGGATGAAGTGGACATCTTATTTCTTTATAACATAAGTTCCTAGAGGAAATAGGGAGGAAGGGGCAGGCACACAGCTGCACCTCCTGTCTAGCCTCAGGTTAACCAGGGGAAGAAAAGAGCAGTATCTCACCAAGTTGTGTGCAGAGTGGTTGGCAGTCCTGTTGGGCCAAGAAAAGTCCAGCATCTGACTGTTGAGCAGGATTCCTGAGGGGGTGATGAGGCCACTGCCAAAGGGCCGGTTCAGGGAGCTGGGGTGCCAAGGTAGGGAAAGGTGAGTTCTATACCTGCCTTCACATCTACTCAGCTCCCTCCCTCCTAGTTTAAATAATCTTTTGATCCAGGTTCTAAGGTTGAGCTGGCATACCTGACCATGGCCACAATTAAGTCATCAGGGCCCATAATCAGCACCTGGGCAGCTGTGGGAGCCCCATCCAACTCATAGACAGGCAGGAGCGGGGCAGGTGTGGCCTGGGAGTCATTGATGTGGCCCCGGAAGTAGGTTGCCTCCACCTTGCTGAAAAGATAAAGAGCAGGGTATTAGCACAAAATAATTATTACAGTCCACCTACCTGTGGTGTTTATTTGTGCAATTATTTGACTAAATCTTCCTCCCCTGCTGGTGGTCTATTAGGCCTGTGAGGGTAGAAGCTCACTTATTATCAACACAGGAAATACCCAGGAAATAGCTGTTGAACTGAATCTATTTATTTGAGTATTACTCAAATTCTTTTCTGGAACCAGAAAATTTTTAACTTATTCGATGCTTAAGTCAAAAACTAATTGCCTGACTTTACTCAGTCTTTTCTATGAACGTGCCTTTCTATGAACGTGGGTGCTTTAGAAATACGTTTTGAGTGAACGAACTGGATTCATTTAACTTAATGTTTGTAATCTAGATTTAAAGTTTGTTTTTTTTAAGGAGAGGAATATGTATATGGGAATTTTTTACTTACTATTGTACATTTTTTTTTCAAGGCAAAGGAGTACTTGATACAAAGCCCAAAACAACTACTTATTGGATGAATTGGTTGAATAGATTTCCTTTAGGTGTGTGTGTTTAGGAGCGAAAGTCTCTAGATTTACATCTATAAAGTTCAGCTGAGGGTTTCTTTAATTATTACTGCTAATCATTGTATGCTAGTTATTCATAGTGATTAGAGAATGATAAATTACCAAGGATAACTGAAGATGTTCAACTGGTGTTAAACCAACAAGGTTGATGACCATGCAGAGCAGGCACAGAAGGCTTTGTTGCAAGTGACTGGGAGGGAAAACCTTGGTTTTCATGTTACATCCCTGGGCATTGACATGGTTTCTGGTTTGGTTGCTGCTCTACTTTACATTTTTATCAGTGATGTTAACCTTTTTATTCTTATATCAATAGGTAAACGTGTATGTATTTGTCACATACAGCCTGATGTGTTGAAATATACACACGTTGTGGAATGGCTAAATCTAGTTAATTAACAATTGCATTGGACCAGGGATACAGCTCAGTGGCACAGTGCCTGCCTGGCAAGCATGAGGTTGTGAGTTTGCTCCCTGGTACCAAAAAAAAAAAAAAAAAAACCCAAACAAACAAACAAACAAACAAAACTAATGGCATTTACCTTACAGTTACCATTTTGTGGTGAAAACACTTAACATCCACTCTCTTTGAATTATTCAAGAATATATTGTCCTTAACTATGGTCATCAGGGTGTACAAGATCTCTTTAACTTATTTCTTTGATCTAACTGCCACTTTGTGTCCTCTGACCCATATCTCCAAAACCCCATCTTACTGCTTTTTGATTATAATTGATTTAGCCTCATTACTTCCATTAATTTGTAGAGGATTGTTTGAATTAAAATTTAAATTTACAGCAGGCATGGTGGTACATGCCTATAATCCCAGCACTTAGGAGGCTGAGGCAGGAGGATTGCCTTGAGTTCACAGCCAGCCTGGGCTACCTAGTGAGTTCAAGGCTGGTCTGAACTACATGGCAAGACCCTGTCTCAAAAAACAAAAACAAAAAAAAGGTTAAAATTTACATAAATAAATAAATAAAAGAGGGGAAGTGATGGGGCTATATAGTGACCTGTGAGGATAAAAACAATGTGAGAGTCCTATGAAGTAGACTAATTCATGGTGCAGATGGGGATGGCAAAGTGCAGGCAGAGGTACACACTGTCTAAGTAGAAGTTGGGATTCAGTAGAAACTGACTTGGGACTCACCAGCTGCTTTTCATCTGATCTTTTCCTCACACCCACTGCTAATTTGGAAGCCCCAGGGTCATGCCCCAGCACCTACCTGAGCATATCATCTGTGCTCTCAGTGATGGTAGAATCATAGACAGGATCTCCCAGTCTGCTGGCCAGAGCTAATGCAATCTTCAGGGTCTAAAAGCACAGCAGGGATGTGGAACAGGCTGCCACGCCACTCTCAGCACCCACACTCATGGGATCCTCATGTGTAAGAAAACTTGAAAGTGAGTTAGTCCTGCCCCAAGGCAGTAGACCATCTCTCTATTCTTAGTGTCCTCAAATTCAGGTGAGGTGCAGGGGTTGGCCTTACCTCTGCCACCCAGTGAAGAGCTTGCTCTCGGGATACCAGGCTGGTGAGATTGAAGCCCTCCAGGATGTTGAGAGCACTGATGAGGGCTGGGCCTGTGTGTGGGGGTGGGGGACTGAGAACCAGGTGACCTAAAAGGACAGGAAATGACCAGATGGCAGGGGAGAGATCAAGTCATCTTCACATCCCATGTCACATCTGCGCATCATGAAAGCACTGAGAGGCAAAAAGACCCACTCAAGTTCATACACCAAGTCAAAGACAGAACCAGAAACCGACTGGGAACAGTGGTGTTTAGTTTCCTCTGCCCTCTGAGGAAACAAGGCTTAAGTGGCATATGATTTGTTCAGAGTCACACTGTAGGCCATTGGCAAAGCCAGGACTAGATGTCCAGTTTCCTGGCCTGCCATGTGTCACCTTTCAACCCTTCCCATGGGGCAGGATAGAATCCAGGACCCCTAGCCGGGCGTGGTGGCGCACGTCTTTAATCCCAGCACTCGGGAGGCTGAGGTAGGCGGAGCGTTGTGAGTTCGAGGCCCGCTTGGGCTACAACGCGAGCACAAGGCCGGCCTGAGCTACACAGTGCGACCCTGCCTCAAAAAACCAGGGCCGGGAGTTTGGCACAGTGCCTTAAGCGCCTGCCCTGGCAGGTGCGAGGTTGTGAGTTCAATCCCTGGTGCCACAAAAACAAACAAACAAACAAAAAAAAAAGAATCCAGGACCCCTGATGGTCCCACTCAAGCTGAAACTTCTTGGGAGCAGCAGCCTCCTCTTCTTACTCTGATATTGGATGTTTGGACAACAAAGGAATAATAACACCTGACACAAAACACTAACATTAACTGATTCATGCATTTAATCCTCATAATGGGTAGTATTATCAGCCTCATTTTATAAGTATGGCAACTGGTCCAATGTCACAGGGGACACAGGGAACCTAGAGCACCAAGGCGTTGGCATTGCTAAGACAACTCAGGTTGAGGAGGGAAAAATGGAAAACCCAATACACACTCTGTGCCTACTTGGATCAAGGCAACTTTCCATATCATCTCATCAGGTCCTCATGGGCCACCTGAGATGTGGGCGCTATTATTTCCATTTCAATTTTTTTATGCCTAGTGTTCCATTTTTAGAATCACACATAACAATGGAGCATAATAACATTTTTTTCTCTTTAAATTCTTGATCCTTGAATTTTTCTTGGTAACATAGATGAACTTCATGCAAATATTCAAAACATGCAACCTTTGGCATAAATGGGTTAACGAGTGAGGCAAAGCTCATAGTAGGAAGTGCTTTCTCTCAACCCCAAGTCTTGCTGGCTCTGGAGCTCTGATTTTACCTCTATCTCATGTACCACTGACTGAGAAATCAGGCTAGAGACTGAAGCCTGGAAACTCAGAAACCACAATCCTGGGTTTGGCAAACGTGAATTTCACCCACATCATGAGCTCTGTTTTCTGGATTTTCTTACTAAGTTCTTGAGTTTGGCAGGTCAAGTTCTATTACCTCTCCAGGTCCTAATTTCCTTTTGGTACAAAGAGGGAACAAGTCTGTGACTGTCCTTAAAGTTTCATTCTATCCTGAAGCTTAGATGGATTTTGGTCTTAGATTCTTTTTAGGAAGCACAGGGCAGTTAAAATGGGGCTGGTGAGGGGAAAAAGGTCACACAAAACCCAAATCAAGGAAAAAAACCTATGTCCAGAACCTCAACTTCCAGGTCTAAGACTCTGGCTAGATCTGGCCCCCATCCCAATTTCTAAGTACTTGGGATGACTGACCCCTTGAATACTTAAGAAGGCAAGCTGACTCTGACTTGCTTCAAGAGTTGGCTAGCCAGGCAGCTCACTGACTCAGTTTCTCTCCTGTGAAATGGAGAAGAGTCTCCAGGTCAAAATGATATGGCCATGGCCTGGAAACCTCCTGAGTGGGGACCCTGGGAGCTGGGGGAGAGGTCACCTCTGTACACGCCACACACGGGCTTCTCCACGAGAGCGCTGTAGTTGCTGAAGTCCTCTTCAGTAATGACACCCCCTGCGTGCTGAGCCTGGAAGGGACAAAATGACCCCCCAACTATTGTAAGCATGTGGACTTAGCCTATGATATATATTTGGATGACAAATAGATCAGCTATGTACAACTTCTGTTCCTTCTACAGCACCTGTCATGGCCTTTAGGGACCCCATCAGCCAGAGGTAGCACAGAAAAAAGGAAGGAGGAAAAGTAGTAACACTGAGTATTTACTGTGTGCCAGGCATTGTGCTAGGTACATTCTACAAACAACCTGCTTAGCTTGGCAGGTGTGACACAGCCCCTGCCAACTTCTCCCACCTCATATCCTGCTATTCCCCAGGGAGCCGTATACAGCTGCTGAGACCTGTGGATCCTGAGCTCTGCCTCCGCATCTCTGCATGTGCTGCCTTTTCTTCTTGTGTAAAAAGAAGACTTTTCACTCGGGGCAGTACTTGCCTAGGACAGAGCAAAACTGAATTCTGCATCGTACTACAATCATAAAGTGACTATAAACCATGAACTGTAAATAAGACTGACCTTTATGGGACATAATGGGGCATATTTACTGACCAATGAACCAATTTTGTACAAACCAATAGTCTTTTCCATCCAACCCAGCATACTAATTGACAATCCTAAATTAGCATCATCACTATAAATCTCCTTTTTTTTAGATAATGCTTAGTACTTGAAATCTTTGACTTATCTACTCTCAGTGAACTGCATATTGAATTTGGCTACTGTGTCTGGCAAGTTCATAAACTCAACTTTGAGGGTTTTTTGTTTTGTTTTTTTGGTACTAGGAATTGAACTCACAACCTGACACTTGCCAGGCAGGCACTCATGCTGCTGAGCTAAATCCCTGGCCCCATCAACTTTGAGTTTTTGTTTTTAATGCTGTGATAATCTTCATTCCTTTCAGCTCTAGGTAAGGGCACACAGGTCTGGCCAATCAGATCATTCCTTTCTGTGGCTCAGTGATTGGTTTGGGAATAGTCAAGAGATCTATGACAAACCAATAAGACACAATCTTGAGGCATCTGCTGGAACCAATAAAAAATGTTCTTTCTGTGGAATGGCTTGTTGGAAGGATGGCTTTAGATGGTTTAGTGGGGAACAAGTATGGAAAGGACCTGACAGGGACAGGAAGAAGGAGAGGGAGAAAGAGGGAGAAGGGGAAGGAAGGAGATGGAAAGGGAGAGGGAGGGAGGGGAAGAGAAAAGAGGAAAGGAGAGGAAGAGAGATGGAAAGACAGAGAGAAAGGGGGAGATGAAAGAGAAAGAGGCAGCAGGGGAGGGAGGTAAAGGAAAGAGGGGAGGAAGGAGAAAAAGGGAGAAGGAGAGAGAGAGAGAGAGAGAAAGAGAGACAGGAAGAGAGAGAGAAGCTGATGTAGTTGAGTTCCTATGAGTCAGAATCCAGTAGACTTCATAGCCAGTATCTAGAGTTTCCAGTTAAGTACATTTGGGATGGGCGTCTATCACCACATCTACATCTCCTGTGCCCAACACAGGGCCTGGCACAAAGCAAGCACTCTGTGGCTGGTGAATGAATGACAAGTCTATGTAATTCCCAAAACTTTTTGGCAGATATTCATACATACACCTACACTACATAGATGAGAAGACCACTGAGTTGGTCTGTGCAACATTTTCTGGAACATAACTTCCCACTAGGAGTTTTAGATTATTCACAGCAGTTCTCAGAACTCATTAGTATTTCAGACTAAAACTCTTTGGGGTTGTGTGGTGACCTCCTGTGTCAAACTCCCCAGCCCTGACAATCACCAGAGAAGATGTTCCCCTCAGTCCTAGGGAACCCCAGGGCAGGGAAGTTTATAAATGGATTTAGGGAAACCAAGGCTGATGCTGGGTCCCCACCAGGTCTACATGGTTGGTACCAGTGCTGAGAAGCCCAAAGGTACCCTCCCAACCAAGACAACATTTTTCTATCACCCCAGGTTTTTCATGCCACATCCCAGGTAGCCCCTATTCTGATTTCTGTTACCACAGATTAGTTTTGTTCATTGTAGAATTTCAAACAAATGTAATTAGAAACTTTATGAAGGGAAGGAAGGAAGGAAGAAGACATCCCTGCAATAGGTCCTTGGGGCACACCCCTGCCTCCCATCCTTGTACTCACCTCGGCTACCATCTCTAGTGTGAGGTTGCCACCACTGTAGAAGACAGCAGGACCGGAGGTGCCAAGGGCATCCAGCACCTCAGCCAGGTCAGGCCTTCGCAGCAAGGAGCCAGGCAGTGGCGGGTGGCCCAATGGCAGGAACGTCTCCAGGAAGCGGTCCGATGCGTTGGGAGGCAGCTGCTCAGCCAAGGCACGGGCTGGGGGCAGGGATAGGAGGCTGGGCAGGGGACACCAGGACTGGGCAGGATGGCTAAGATGTGCCATCCTGAGATGGTGGGATGGATGAGGAGTCAATGGCAGGCCGTAAGTGCTCTGGCCCAACAGGACCCTGTTATAGGGGAGGCAGGGATGTATATGGGCCCTTTCTAGGTCCCCCTCATTCTAGGCTGCCACCAGGTGAGGGTGGGATGAGGCAGGGAAGAAGTCTAAGGAGCAACTGGAAGAGGAGCCCTCTCTAACATGGGCCCCAAATCTCACAGAGTCCCCCCATCAACCTCGTACCTCTCCCCCAACCCCCAGGTCCCACTGACCTAGATCATGGGTCACGTTGAAGCCATCTTGGGCCACAGCTGCTGCGAAGGCCAGGACTTGGGACCATGGCAGCCTGGGGGGGCCGGAGAGCAGGGGGTGGAGGAGGTCCTGGGGGGAGGAGGAAGGGTCCTGGGGGGAGGGGGGTTCCTGGGAAGGAGAATCCTGGCAAGGGAAGGGGATATTAGGTGGGGGAGTTGGGAAGGGAAGAATCCAGGAGGATAGGGGAGAAGGTAACCCAAGGAGAGATGCAGGCAGGGGCTTCTGGTCCCCAGAAGAGTGTCTTTACCTGCCATAGAGTTGATGAGCTTCATGTAGCCCCTTCACCATTCCGGGGACCCCCACCAAGAGCCCGGGCTGGGCGAGGCGGGCAGGCGAGGGAGAGAGGAGACCAGGTCACTGGAAGGGGGGTGCTGGGCTGAACTCCGCAGAGCCCCAAGCCAGGGATGGCTGGCACAGGGGAGAGACACAGGCCAACTATCCCAGGGGAGGGACAAGAGTTCCCAGCAGGTAGCCCTCCCATGTCCCTGACTTTATCTACCACAGTAGGGGGAGTTAATAAATTAAGCAAACCCTTTCAAAAGCCAGGACAGAACCAATTTAGATTGAAATCTATGTTGGATTATACCTATACTTGCCTTTTAAAATGGGCCCCAAGGGACAAGGTGGATAAGGGACCTTTCTTCAACCAATTCATTTTCATAACATCATTACTGGGAGCTGATTACAGCTGTTTGTTTGGCTTTTGCCACAGTACTAAGCATCTACTTCTCTAGGGTATTCTTTTCCACTTTTGCTCTCAAGGGATAGGGTTTGCCTGTAACTGTTCTCTCTAATCTTCAAATGTGACACATGCTGGGAAAGTTACAGTCATCAGGCTCAGGTGAGTTATGTGTGTTAGTGCAGCAACTCTGTGACATCTCAGGGTACTCAGTGGCTCCTCCGCTTTCCTTGTGTTTCCTCTCCCTAGGTAAGTAAGATTGCCAGTGAAGTAGGGTGTTGCAGTATTACCTGTTAGCAGCCATCTGAATTTTTTGTTCATTATTTTATTTAGGGTGGCTACCTATCTCCCTACAGCCAGCAGATCAACTATTTTCCCTACCTCTATAGTAAATACTCAGCAAATTAATTCTTGGAGTAGTGGAAGGGCAGTAAAGGTAGAGCGCTTTGGACCCTTTCTTCTCACTAGGGTCCCCACCTTGGTCTCCCAGGATCTTTGTAGAGCCTCTTCCCTGAGGGCCCCTGGTGCGGACTCCCGGAAATCAATTAGGTGGCTCTCATTTTGTCGGATGTCATGGATCAGCATCACACCCCCACTGGAGAGACAGAGAAGGGAAAAGGGATGGTAACATACTACCCCCTCTTGAACCATTAACCTGATGCCCCTTAGCCCCCAATGATGAGGGCTGTAGGTTTAGTTTGTCATCTTGAGTTGGGTATCTATGACCACCCCTCCCCCAGCCCCGGCCAACAGCGATTCTGAGACTCAGCCACTCTACAAAGGTAGGGAGTAAATCAAAGGGGTGGGGAACCCAGGCTCAATAGACTTCTAGTTTGTTTTGTTATTAGAGACTTTAATCCCTGATTAGGGAACCCAGAGACTGAGTAAGCAGGATGTTCTGTCCCCTGCCCCCATCCTAGACCAGAGCTGGACCCCTGCCAGCTTCCTGCACCTGTCTACTTGGTAAATCCCCTACCCCTCCCCCAGGACTGGATTACATAAGGACAGACAGTGCAAAGCCAAAAGAATGTCTTTGGAAGGCTTGGAGGGTTGGTCTTGTAGGAACCAAGGTAAGAACTCTGTGGCTTATTTTAATCCAAGATGGGGGTTGCAAACTGAAATGTCTGCAGCCAAGTAACAAAATGAGGAAAGCAGGATAAACCATAGGGTTTGACAGGAACTATGGCAAAATGGACAGCACCTGTTTCATCATGGGAGACAGTTTCTGTTCTGTTTAGCTCAGCCATGTGGGATGTGGGCCCAGTGTTATCAGATCTCTTGATTGTTCAAGAAATACTGGAAACTTGGGTTTTTATGAAAATTGTGAACTTTTTAACAACAGCAAACAATTAAAAAAAAAAAAAAAAGGTGAGAGCTGGGCATGGTGGTGCATGCCTGTAATTACAGCACTCTGAGAGGCTTAGGCAGGAGGACTGCAAATTTGAACCAAGCCTGAGCAATTTAGCAACTTAGCAAGACCCTGTCTCAAAAAAAAATGAAAACAGGTTGGGTCTGTAACACAGTGCAGATGCCCTGGATTCAATCCCCTATACTGCAAAATTGAATGAATGAATTAATAAAGGGCTGGGGATGTACCTCAGTGTGAAGGCCCTGAGTTTAATCCACAATTCCACCACCACCCCAAATTTAAAAGTGCATACTAAACCAGTATGTGTACTAAGTGTAGCCCATGGGTGACCTCAGTTTTAAGAATTCCTAGCCTGGGGTGTAGTTTTGGAGGACAGAGGACTCACAGCTTTTGTCAGAGTCATAGGCATTTGCAACCCTAAATGTTGATGCATTCCTGCCTTTCTTAATGACAGTGTATACTGTGCATCTCACTTTATAGTTCATGAACTTCCCATTTTAGTGGAAAACCAAAACCAAAACAAAACGAACAAGCAAAAAACAAAACAAAGCAAAACAAAAAAAGAAACAAAAAACGAAAACACTTCTGAACCTTCCATATGATAGCTTTGTTCTTCTGAATCCACAGGTCGGGGGGAGGGTTGAGACGGGATATAGTATGAGAAAATACAAGGAGTCGGGACCGAGATTCTCTGACCAAACGGAGACAGGCCAGGAGACAAGAAATTGGCCTGGGGACCCAGACCTCCACGGCCTGGAGCTGCTTACCCGCCCAGGCCTGAACTGTGAGGAGCCACGATTCCCAAACACAAGGCTGCTGCCACAGCGGCATCCACGGAAGATCCCTGTTTACTGAGCACCTCCATGCCCAGCGATGTGCAGCGGGCGGCATCGGTCACCACAGCACCCTGCTGGAAGATCTAGAGGGGAGAGGGGACTTAGGTAGGGACAGCAGGAGGCTGTGCCTCACTAAGGCACCTCCTTGTCCTCTTGTCCCGTTGATTCTGCCCTGTGACCATGGCCTCATTATCCCCAGCTGCCTCCTACTTGGATGAAGTCCCATTGTTGTTCTGTTCCCCTAATGTCCCTGAGTCCTTCCCTTTGGGATCTTCCTCTTCTAAGTCACCACCCTCACCCGTTCCCATTTCCTGGCATCTTTCCACCACTCGGCTATTCTCCAGTTCCCACGGTTCCTCCAAGCATTTCCTTGATTTTTCTTCCCCAGTTCCTCCCTCTGCCGCCTGCCCCCCTCACCTGGGCATCCCCAAAGTAGATCTGCATGACAAGTGCCACGGTGACACCTGTGGCGAAGGTGAGGCAGGCGGTGACAATGACTGTGAGCCCGTCCTGGCGGCAGGAGCACTCGGCCGCGGCCGCGGAGAACGGGTCCTTGCGTGTCTCGCGTAGCGGCGACCCGTCCTGGCTGCCCATTTCTGACGACGACGACGGCAGCCGCTGTAGCCGCGCGGACTTCAGGAAGGAGTCTGGATCTGCAGGTGGCGGGGGTCGGTTTGGGCGCCCCCTATCTGGCGCTGCCGGTCCCCCCCCCCCCCCGGCTGTTCCGCGACTCCCCCGCCCCGCGCCCGTCCCTCAAGCCCCAATGGCCAGCAATGCTCACCTTTCCGCGCCTCCCCAACGCACCCCGGGGCTGGGAAGAGACAGGCACCCCGGGCTGGGAAGAGGGGAGCAGTCGAAAGGCTGGATCTCTACCCCCGGGCCAATTCCCTGAACTTGGGAACTGGGGCTGAGAGCACTTCTGGGAAGAATGGACGGGAGGGTGGGGTTCAGCCCTCCCTGGAAACCAGATCCGGCCCCAGCTGGTGCCCAGCCTTCTGTGCAAGGTGGCAGGCACCAAGCAGCCTTGCTCGGGCTATCCAGTCATTCACCGATTGTGAAGCGCCTACTCTATGTCTGGCCCTATGCCAGATGCCAGGGGGAGAGGAACAGATAGTTCACAGACTGATTGTTGAAAAAGGCAATAAACAAGCAAAGGAGTATATAATTACAAGTGGTGGCGAGTGCTACGAAGAAAGCAGAAATGATAGAGAATATGGTAAGGGAGAGGTGAAGGAGGACTGCTTCCCCGGGGGAAATCAGGGAAAGTTTCTCCAAGGAAGTGACTTTCAAGCTTAGAACTGAGAGATGCGCCAGTGCCAGTTACAGGTAGAGCAAGTTGTGTGTGTGTGTGTGTGTGTGTTTCCAGAAAAAGGAAGCAGTAAGTACAAAGACCCAAATGTCGCAATGAACTTGGCACATTAGAAAGAAATAAGGTCTGGGTGGCTGTGATGTAGAAGGAAAGGGGAAAGAGTAGTAAGGATGGAAGTTAGGCCCTAATATGCTGGGGCTATGAGGCTTGTGAGAAGCTTGGATTTTACCTTAAGTTATGGATGCCACTGGAGAGTTTTAAGCAACAACACGAAGTCATCTGTTTTGTGTTTTTAAAAGACCCCTCTGGAAGCTGGGGCTGTAGCTCAGTGGTACAGTATTTGCTGAGCATGTGTGAAGCCCTGGTTTTCCTCCCCAGCACCAGGAAAAACAAATTCTTCTGGCTGCCGTCTGGAGAGCAGATGGGAGGATAATAAGCATGGAGATAGGGGAGAAAGAAAAGTCACTTACTTGCTGGGTGCCTATGACCAAGTCACTTCAAATCATGAATGAGCCTCATCTTCCTATCATGTGGGATGGATACAAGGATTCCACAAGGTGATATATACCCAGTGCACTGTAGCTATTCAAAGTTCTTTTTATTCTTTTCCTGCCTCCCACAGCTGAGACTCTTTTCTATTTCATAGGTCTCTCTGGGTGCTATTAGCCTTGAACTTAGGTCCCTAAATGGTCAAAATGCCCTGGAAGTTTGTAAACAATGAAGAAATAGGCAAGTATCTTGATCTTAACTTCGTTGTACTCACAAAAACTTTTTAGAAGTTTATTCATTTAACCATTTCTTTTTGGACCTTTCTTTTTTCTTTTCTTTTCTTTTCTTTTCTTTTTAAGCAAAGACTTGCTATATTGCCCAGGCAGGTCTTGAACTTGTGAGCTCAAGGGCTCCTCCTGCCTCAGTCACCCAAGTAGTTGAGACTATAGGCGTGTAACACTGCAGCTAGTAACAAATACTTTTTGAGCACCTGCTACTGTGTACTATGAGTATAGCCTTTTAAAACGTTGTTTGATAAAATTAAAAATTGACTGTCTTGCTATTTCAAGCTAGTGTCATGGTTCACTGATGCCAGTGTGATAAAATCTAAGCTCCTTTTATTTTATTTTTGCAGTAATGAGGATTAAAATCAGAGCCACGACACTATATCCCTGATCCTTAAAAAAACATTTTTTAAAAAAATTTTGAGACAGATCTCACTAAATTTCTAAAATGTCCTGACTGGGTTTTAACTTGCAATCCTCCTGCCTCAGCCTCTAAGAGTGGTGTGCATCACCACACCCAGCAAAAATTTAAACTCCTGGAGTTGGTGTTCAAAACTCTCCATGAAGCCTGTAATCCAAGCACTTGGGAGGCTGAGGTAGGAGGATTATCAGGAGTTTGAGGCCAGTCCAGGCTACACAGTAAATTCAACGTCACCCTGAACTACATAGTGAGACCCAGTCTCAAAAACCACTGCCCAGGTTGGACATAGTGGTGCATGCCTGTAATCCCAGCACTTGGGAAGCCAAGACAGGAGGATTGCTGTGAGTTCAAGGCCAGCCTGGGCTAAAAGTGAGTTCAAGGCCAGCCCAACTGTATAGTGAGGCCCTGTCTAAAAAAGACCCCCCCGCAAAAAACCACCCCAAAACCAAAACAAAAAACAAAACAAAACACCGCCAACACACACACACGCACACATAGAGACCCTCCATGACCCACACTTCACTCTTATATTAAAGAAACCACATATATAGATAAAATGCGGATATGTAAGGACATTTTAAAATTTACTTTTAGTGGTTGCTTTTCGGAAAAATGCTCAGGTTGGAATAATATGGGGTGAAAATTTTTTATTTGAAAATTTTATCATATATATATTTTAAAATTATATATATATATTTTAAAATTATATATATATAGAGAGAGAGACAGAGAGAGTCAGAGAGACAGAGACAGACAGACAGTTTGCCCAAAAAATGTATACACACTTCAGCAGTTTGCAATAAATGTTTGGAAGCTAATTGCCACCACTTTGAGCTCCTCTTGTAATTGTAGAGGCCAAAGGTAATTTCTATTACTCTCACGATGTCTCAATAAATTTAGTATTAAAATATTTATACAACACGTGTGTGGTGGCACACACCTCTAATCCCAGCACTCAGGAGGCTGAGGTGGGAAGAATGCTGTGAGTTTGAGGCCAGCCTGGGCTACACAGTGAGTTCAAGGCCAGCCTGAACTATATAGTGAGATCTTCTCTCAACAAAACAAAACAAAACAAAACAAAACAAAACACTCCCCAAAAAAACCGAACCAAAAAATCAAGCCAAAACAAAACATATATATATATATATATATATATATATATATATATATATATATACATACATACACACACATACATACACACACAAGTTTTTCTTTTCCTGATGTATACATTTTTTGGAGATATATATATATATATATATTACGGGAGATAGAAATAGGGAATTTTTAAGTTTTTATTTTCCCTCAATATTATTTTTTATGATGAATATTATTTTTTATGATGAATATGTGCTTTGTTTTAAAATTTTTATTTTTTAATTTTTAGTTTTATTTATTTTTTGGTACTGGGGATCAAACTCATGACCCCACACTTGCCAGGCAGGCACTTACACCACTGAGCTAAATCCCCGGTCCCAAATTTTTATTTTTTAAAAGAGGTTGTCTTCTGGGAGACAGTTAATCATGCTTGCCTCTTACCCTCAACACCAGCACCACAGAATCTTTAAATAAGATTAGAATTTATTCAACAAACAAATGTTAAAACCCTACTGGGTGCTGAACTCTTCTTGGCCCGTAGAAGTGTCAAAACAAGTACAGGAAAGGGTTTTGAATTGGTATATATTGATGCTGATGAAATACAAGGCACTTGTCATAGCTTCCCTCAATAAAGAGTTTGCATGGCTTTATAAGAGAGCCCCCACTCTCCCCTACTTTATAGATGAGGAAACTGAGGCTGAGAAAGGCATTACTGCCTAAGGTCTTAAAAAGAAAAAGTGGGAGAAACCAAGAGTCCGTAACTTGAAAGCCTTCTTTTCATTGCTTTGCATGGCATTGTGAACTATTTCCAACTTTAAAAACCAACCTTAGGAAAAGAAAAAAAAAAACAACCTTAGAAGCTAATTTTAGTTGACATTTTCCAGGTACTTGTCCTTCAATCTGTTTTTTCCAGTCAGATAAAAGGATGCAGGAGATGAAGACGTTATGGCCCCATCACAACTGGTTCTATTTAAGGCTACTCCCCCAGTCTATCCTCAAGTTATTCATTTATTCAGAAAAAAAAAAAAAAAAAAAAAGAAAAATAACAAAAATAAGAAAATAAAAAAACTACTGAGTATTTACTGTGTGTATACATAAATGCTAGACCAATAATACCATGGACTTACTGATGTGTAAGAGTAACAGCAGGACACTGGGAAAAGGTTATTTGGGACCAGAAGAAACAAGATTTTTGGGAGAAAGAAGATGGATTTAGTGTTCACTATTCTGATTTTGTGGGAGCTAGCCTAGCAGACATCTGATTTTTATCAACTTATACAATATTCCTTGTTCAATTTTCTTTTAGGAAATACCCTTCCCCTCCTTCAGTCAACTCCCTCTCCTTGAACAAAGTATATATGGCTCAGGCCTTGCCAATCCAGGGACAAGGATGTGGTTCAAGCCAGGCAAATAAAACTCAAATTTTGTTCTTTTGCTACAAGCGTTAGGGAAAACAAAAGCTCTCTGCTTAGGCCGCTAACTTGGTAGAATGTAAGCCTGCAGCTCATGGGGGTATCTTGCCCCCAACAAAGTGGGAGACTTTCTAATGATAAAGGTCATGAAAAGAAAGAGCAGAAGATGGAGAAAAGTTAATTCCTTTTTAGACACCTTGATCTATCTATGCCTGAAGTTCTCTATTCCTGGACTTTTCATTATATTATCCAATAAAATTCTCCCTCTCTCCCTTTCTCCCTTCCTTTCTTTCTATCTTTTTATTTATTTATTTTTTGAGACAAGGTCTCAGCCAGGCATGATGGTGCATACCTGTAATCCCAGCACTCGGGAGGCTAACGCATGAAGATTGCTGTGAGTTTGGGACCAGCCTGGACTACATAGTGAGTTCAAGGCCAGCCCAGGCTACATACTGAGATCATGTCTAGAGAGAGAGAGAGAGAACAAGAAAAAGAAACAGGGTCTCCCTGTGAACTTCAGGCTTTGAATTTGATGTATAGCCCAGGCTGTCCTTGAACTCGAAGTGATCCTCCTGCCTCAGCCTCCTGAGTGCTGGGATTACAGATATGTGCCATCATGCCAACTAAATCTTTTCCTAGATGTAGCTGTTTTAGCTGAGTTTATTACAAAACAACTCTGAACAGAGTTGATTCTGTGGGTCCAAAGTACAGGAGAGAGATCTTGGCTGGAGACTGAAGTCATCCCTGGTTTACTTACTCCTTTAAGAAGAGAACCACTACAAATTCTGAACCAGAGGGTAATAAGACCAGAAGTGCAGGGCGTTAGAGGGATTGGGGTGAGGGTAGAGGCAAAAGAGTAGCTAGGAACATATCACTAATATAGACATGAGAAATCAGTGGCTTAGTCTACAGTAGTGATGATAGGATGGTGCAAGGAAATTTGGAAGATACTTAGGAGGGGGACAGAGTACCTGATCACCTCTTGGAAGTGAGAAGAAATGAAGAGGTCCAGGATGGCTGCTGGGGTTCCATCTTGGAGACTGGCTGAATTGCAGTGTCATTAAGAATGACATTGGAGAAAGTGAAAGTGGGTAGGAAGAGATGATGGTATCAGCATAGAATACTGTATGTTGAAGGTAAGGCACTTACAAGGTATCTATGGGCAGATGGTTGGGAAAGAGCAGCACACATGGGCTTGGAACACAGAAGAAAGGAAAGAATTTTCCAGTCTCAGGGTAGTCATCATCTAGCTGTCTTTCACTTGGCCTGCTGTGGGATGCTTGGCACTTGGTTTTGGGGAGTGAAAGGTTAGAGACTAGCCAGGCACAACAAAGTCTTGGCTAAGAAGTTGACAATGTAGGAGGCCATGTTAGCCGTTGAACTGGTCTACCTGGACCAAAGGAGCCTTGGGATTTAGAAGTAGGGATAGGTGAAATGGCATTGAAACACTTTTATTAATATGATGGCAAGGTCCTTGGAATGTATAAGGCAAGTCCCTGGGAACTTGGGTGTATAACCTTGTCATGAAGTTTAAATTCCCAGAAACTCAAGTGATCAGGGTCTCTGTTGGATTTCTATACATATGAGGGCAGTGCCTATAACTGAACTCCCCAATATACTTTCTGAGGTTTTGGAAATATTCATTTCCCTGTTATTCTCACATCTCATTTATTTATTCCCTCAACAATTATTTATTGAGTGCCCAATGCTCTTGTGCTGGATGTTGGAGTGAGGATAATGAATAAAACAGTCACGATCACTGTCCTCATGGGGCTTACAGGCATGGATTAATCACATCATTGCATAAATAAACAAATAAATAAATAATCACAGGATTTCAAAAAGTGCCAAGACCTTTATAGAGTCAGGAGAAAACATATCAAGGCTGTCCAAGCTCTAGCTTAGGAGAGACAGGTGTGCTTTGTTGAGCCGAAAGAGAAAACTAAAGCTCAGTCAGGATAACTGCACCTACTGTAACACAGGGCAGGATTCGGAGTAGAACAACCCTCATGGTCTCTGAATAAAAGACCTGGCTCCAGGCTGGTATTTGCCAGGACTCATCTTCCCATTTCTGTCCCTGCTGCCCCTTGGGTCCAAGTTTGGGACCTGCAGCCCTGAAATATGTGGCCCAAAGCCTCCACAGCCCACCCTCACCATCCTCTTAATCCCATCACAGGTGGAGTGTGGTCCAGTCAGCGTGGCAGGGGCTGCCTGTCAAGGCCAGAAAACCAGAAAACAGTGGTGGGGCAAAGAACTGGGGGTCTCTAGTTAGAGCAGCTATGGAAGGGCCAGGATAGGGAAGGCTGGGCCCAAGAAGCAGCAGGTAAAGGCTGGTAAAGGATAAGGTTCAAGTGCAAGTACTGGGAGGAAGAATGAGGCAGAAGGATGCTCTAATGCCAGGAAGTGACGTTGAGGAAGAGGGCCGGGGGATGGAGGGTGAAGAATGGAGGGGAGGACAGAGCTGGGCCACATGGCTAGAAGACATAGCAATAGGCAAGGAATGCTCAGGGAGCTCTTGGTCCCTAGATCTCTCCCCTTCCTACCCCCAATTCTTTGTAGTTATTGCCGAGGACTGAGAACACAGAAAAATTCTGGAGACTGCTTCTTAGGAAGCAGGGTATCTTAATAACATCACAGCCAGATCCATGGCTCCGAGAGGAATGGGGTAATCCACAAGACAGCAAAGGTACTTTAGTCCCCAAGGACTTTGAGAGGTCATACATTCCATCCCCCTGTATCCCAATTCCCAACACTCCCAGGCAGAGGGAAATCATGTTCTCTCGAATCCTCCCTGGACGCGAAGAGATTCTCAGATCTCTCCAGACTCTCTGCTTCCCATAATTCCTGCTTGTAGAAGTTCTTCTTAAAACCTAGACTCTATCCCTCCTGCTGCAGTCTCTGACTTGGTTTCTCCTATCCTGTCCTCCGTTGCTAGAGAAAAGCCTTCACTGGGTTATCCCAGCTGTTCCTTAGGCTCTCCCCTCCAATATTTCTTCCATGTTGATTGGTTCATTCTTCCCAAAAGGTAACCCCAGTCCCTCCTGCTGCAGTCCCTGGCATCGTCTCCCTTGTCGCATCCTAAGCCTCCTAGGCAGAAATACACCCTTCTCCACCGGATAATTAACAGAGATAAGGGAGAGGACCAGGAGAAAGGGAATGAATTCAGGTGATGGGGGTTGGAGGTGGATGCTCAGAACAGATGAGGAGCACAGACTTCCCAGGAGGGCAGGGACGCGGCCGGCGGGCCTCACCGGTATCGGGGTCTCCCAAGAAGGCGTCCTCATCCTTATGGCCCCTCAGCGGGGCCGCGGGCGCCGGCTCGTCCTCTGGCAGCCGCGGGAAGCTGGTGATGCTCATGTAGTCCACCGGCGAGTAGGCGCCCAGAGCGCTCTCCTGGCTAGCTTCGCTCTCCGCCGCCATCCTCGCCCGCACCCCCCAGCAGAGAAGCGCCTGCCGGAAGTGGCTGAGGCGGGGGTGGGAGGGTACGAGGGCGGAGGGCGGGGCCTGAGCTCCTGGACAGCCGAGAGGGGGCGCCCCCACAGCCTACTGCGTCCTGATCTGACTTGCTCCCACCTACTCAGCACCGGCAGCCTGCAGCTAGCCCGCTGGCGCGGGACGCTGGAGAGCTAGGAGGTTGTGGAGGGTTGGTGTGGTGAGGGTGCTACAAGCACGATGAAGGTGGCTCTGGGGTTCTCACACAACCCCGGTGCCAAACCCCTTCCTTCGTCCATTCTGAATCCAGCTAGTATCCTACGCAGACCCCAGACTCTTTCTTTGAATCACAGACCTTTTCGAACCACATATCCCTTTGACCCTCAGATCTTGTCTCTGACCCAAAACTCTTTGGACCACAAACCTCTCGTTGGACTGTAAGATGCTCTTCTTCCAACCTCAGACTACTACTTCCATTTTAGACCTTTACCTTTCCCTGCTCACAGATCCCTCTGAAAATCCCAGCTCAGATTTCATCCCTAGACCAATTACTCACCTCCAGACCCCTCCTTGGATAACGGATCTCTCTCCTGACCTCAGATCCTTTTAAGCCGCAACCTCTTCTGTAACCTCTGAATCATCAGCATAGGAGAGTGAACCTCAAACTTCAGTGTGTGTTGGGATCTTTGAAAGCAAACTCCCAAATTCCACTCCAGAGATCATGATTCAGTAGTCTGGAACGAGGTTTTTGGAACCTGAATATTCATTGTCATTGTAAGAGTTTTTTTTTTTTTTTAACGTGGTTTTAGAAAAGGACATTTTGAGAAAAAAGTAATGGTGTGGGAAGATGGAGGGGGTGGAATGGGGAGGATTAAAGCTGAGAATGAGTCTCTGTAGTTTAGATGTCTGAATTCTGTTTCTGGTAATACTGCTAATAATATGTGTGATCTTGGGTAAGACAGTATACTTCACCTGTAAAATGGAAACAACAATAGTATTCATTTTAAAGAGCTGCAATGAGGATTAAATAAGGGCTGGAAGGTGCCTCGTGAAGGAATTGACACTTACTCAATGTCATCATCATCATTACTTTAATCTCGAGGATTCTTATCCTGTCCAAACCTATCCATCACTTCCACATTTTCAGGAATTCCAACCACACTACAGCCTGTGCTACTTCTTCATCTTTAAGGATGTGAGATATCCTCTCTTTTATGAGGCCTGTAGTTCAGACATCTATTACACGTCCACAGGAATATGGAGGAAGCTGGTCAAGTCCCTGGACACGTATCTCTTTCCCTAACACTAGACTCCAGGTTCAAAGACAACTTGAAGTTTTAGCATATACTACGGTCATGGCGCCTGCAGTACCGCCCGTAGACAGGAGGTGGCGGCAGTGGGTAGGAAATTGTAGGGTTTTGGAAATAGGGTTGGGAAAGGATTGAAAGGAGATATGGTCACTCAGAGCTGTGTGGTGGTGGTGGGTGGGTATGCTGATCGCCTCTATATGTATAGGTAGAATTACACATGCTTTCCTCCCCACGGAGAGGACATTATTTTTTTAATGAAGTCCTATTTTGCTTTTGTGAGGTCTGATCCTCTCAGAGGAACATGTCCCCACAAAATGAAGTCTGTGTCCCCTCAATGATATTGACCTCTTCAGTGTAGTTGAAGGCCCCTCAGTGGGATTTCAGTCCTCTCCTTGGGAGTCCAGTCTCCTTGGCTAAATCAGTATCTATTTCTCTTAGGAGAAAATCCATGTCCCCTTAGTAGGATCAGTGCCATTCCATGCCATTTATGTCTCTTAGAGCCTTTCCATGGAATCTGACACACACACACAACCCTGAAAGATCTGTTCTCGCTTAGTGGAGTCCATGTACCTTCAGTGAAGTGTGTGTTCCTTCCATATGAGTGATGTCTGTTTGATTAAGTATATGTCTCATCACTGGCATCCATGTCCAATCCATGTGTCTTGCGTGGTCCCTGGAGGATTGAGTAGGCTCTTCAGTATATGTCTGAACATGGGGGAGACTTTTCTGCTTAGGGTATGCTGGACTTCTGGTCATCTGGGTAAAGAATAGAGAAGCAGACAGGAAGGGAGGCAGTGCTAGATGGGGTTGCAAGTCTTATGTGGGCACCAGGAGGCAGAGGCTGCCTGTTTTAGACCTCAGAATCACTCTTGGATTTAGACATTTAAAGATTCTTCTTGCCTTGACAGTCACTCTGTGAACTGACAAGTAGGGTGGACCCTTATTTTGCTGTTTGTTTGTTTTTGAGACAGGGTCTTGATATGTAGTCCAGGCTGGCCTTGAACTCACAGTTGTCTTCCTGCCTCAGTCTCCTGAGTGCTGGTATTACAGGCATGCAGCATCACACCTGGCTCAGAGGGGACCCTTATTGATGGTGAGTGTAGGTAAGATATGAAGGACCCTGTCAGGCTTCTTTCTGGGTGGAGAGAATAGAGGGAAGCCAGAGGTAGCTGAGCTCAAGTTATGGTGAGAGGAATCCCTTAGGTAAAGAAACTGGGAAGCAAAGAGAATGTAGAATGATTCCTTCTATTTGCATTGACTTTGGTATTTTATAAGCCTTTGCTTCAACCTGAGACAGTAAAAACACATTGAAGTCAGGGGACCCAGGCTTGCCTTAACTTGCTCGTTGTTTACTCTGTAACCCTTGCAAAAGCTACTTCTTTTTTCTAGGTTTACCATTTGTGAAATGAGGAGTTTCATTTGTTTTGTTTCTGTCTTTGTTTTGCAAAGACCTGAAGGCTTTTCCTAGTCTTCACTTAAAGAGGCTTGTAGTTTAGATCTGAGTGGAGATTTATTGAAGCGAGGAGAATGAAAACATATCCTCCAAAGTGGGAAAAAATCGGAGATGGCCTCAGGGTTAGCGCAGAGGGGTGCCCCGTCAAGAGGGTTGTGCCCTCAAGGTCGGAGACTTTTTCCTGGGGACAGAATGGAGTGCTACTCAGAGAGGAGGGGACTTGGCAGAAAGGTTGTCACCTAGAGGACTGTTCTCCATCTGGCTTTCCAACTCGGTAGAATGACGGGATGGTGCAATCAGACCGCGAGAAGACTCTGTGATGGATTTACTCAACTCTTCGTATGAGCCCAGCCTTCTTTCGCTGGAGTCCTGCCTTAACCCAACCCCTTATCTGTCACTCGAAGACCCTAGTTTGGTCACTCCATGGTCCGGCCTCCTGTCCTGTCACATTAAGCCTGGCTACTCCCCATCACTCCACGGGTCCACCTCCTCGCCTGTCATGCCTGGCTCCGCCCTGCGCTGCGATAGCACGAGCCAGCCCTCTCTCCTGTCACGCCCGTTCCGCCCCTTCTGCTTTCACTCTACGGCCCCACCCCTTCCGGCAAGTCGGCTCCGCCCCTGCCCTTCGACTTTTCTATACAGTACGGTGTATCTTCGTCTTTGCTAAGCCTGGCCCCGCCCTCAACACACGGCCCCACCCACTACTGGGTGCCCGCCCTACGACCAGGACCCGCCCCTCACATAAAGGCTCCACCTCGTGGGGGTTGGACTGTTTTCCGCTCCCGGACACCGACTGATCCTGCCGAAGCTGCAGCTGCACTCGAAACTCGACGCGATGGGGCTTCCCGAAGAGCGGAGCCGGAGCGGCAGCGGCAGCGACAGCGGGAGCCGGGAGGAGTCTGGAGGCCGGGGCCGGGCGCGGAGTTGGTCTCCGCCGCCCGAGGTCAGCCGCCGCGCTCACGTCCCCTCGCTGCAGCGCTACCGCGAGCTGCACCGGCGCTCTGTGGAGGAGCCGCGGGGTGAGGCTGGGCCCAGCAAACCCGAGTGGGGGCGCCAGTGAGGAGAAGAGCTGGGCGGGTTCCTTTGGTAAATTGAGGGGTCCGTGAGGAGTGGAGGTTCACTAAGAATTGTGGTGCTCTGAGAAGGAAAAGGGGTTCCAGAAGGAGATGGGGTTCTATGAGGAGGGTTTATGCGAGCTGACTGCTCCCTGGCGGGTTAACAGTTCGGTGAGGAGGTGGGGGCTGTGTAGGAGATGTGGAGTTTCGTGGTGGAAGAGGTGAACTTCCTTGAGGAGATCTGAAGAGGAATGTTTCAGCCAGGACAGTTCCAAGAGAAAGAAAGGGGACTCTTGTGGTGAAAAGTGGGTCTCTGAGGGTGGAGGAGGCCAGGAGAGAAAGTTCTTTGCTGCCCTTTCACACAAACTCAGGGAGTGCCTCCTGAGACCTCTAACTTGGAAATTTCACAACTCTTGTGGAGGCAGTAAAAGGTGTGGGTCCCATCATGGGATCCCAGATCCATTTTTTAGTTCAGGAGAAATCCCAGTGAAATCACTTAACACAAGACTGAATAGGTCACTTAAATGTCAAGTTTTTAAAAATAATTTTTCGCAGTTCTGGGGATCAAGCCCAGGGTCTCGTACATTATCAGGTAAGCGTTCTAGCACTGAGCTGTACTTCCAGCCAAACTTTTTGTTTTTATTTTAATTTGGGCACCGACTGTCAATAACTCAGATTCTAATATATCTCCCCGTCTTTTAAAATATACCAGGAAAATTCCCTGTCCTTACCTTTAGTCTCGATAAGGGAACAGAACTGCAGTTGAGTCAGTTTGGTGTTTGGTAGTGGAACAAGTACAGGCTATAAATCACACAATGAAAATTCAGCTTTAGATTCTGGCTCTGCCTGTCATTAACTGGGTCATAGGCAAATTTTAAAACTTTTTTGAGTGTCATTTTCTTTTTTTTTTTTTTTTTTTTTTTTTTGCGGCACTGGGGATTGAACTCACAACCTTGCGCTTGCCAGGGCAGGCACTTGAGCCGCTGAGCCAAACTCCCCAGCCCTTTGAGTGTCATTTTCTTCATCTGTAATATATGAATAATAATACTTGCCTCAGAAGCAAGATATAGCATGTACAGGTACAGAATCCTTATGATGAATGTTACCACTATGTATATCTAAAATGTACCAGTAAAATAAAAAGAAAAAAATACTTGCCTCATAGGTTTGTTTAAGGACTAAAGTGGGTATTAAGTGTGCATTATAGAATACCTGATAAACAGTAGCCATTCAATAAATGGTGATTAGTTTGATAACAAAAATAACATGGGTGGAGCAATTACTGGGTAATGCAGGATAGGGTTGAATCAAGTGTAAAATAGTTGATTGCTGCAGGCAGTATCCAAGTTTGAGTCCTCAGCCCTCTTCATTTTTCTTTCTATTTTCTTACATCATGAGTTTACATGTTACCCAAGGGTAACTTCTATATGTCTACCCATGTACCCAGCATTTCACTTAGGCTCTGGTCCCATATTTCACATGGCTATTGATCATTTGTGTTCACATACCTTGTCATCAGTCCATATTCAACATGACTATGAGTAGAATTTACCAATTTTCTCTCCCTATTTACCAATTTCCTAGTTTCCAAAATTTACCATTTTTTAAATTCCTGTTAGGTTCAATGGCACTATCCCAAATTATAAATCTCTTTCATCAACCTCTCCTCTAGAAAGATATCTATATATCTTACCTATTTATAGATTACTTACTGCTTGCTAAGCACAGTCCCAGTCTGATTTGATAGGGGAACTGTTACGATCGCCTTTTTACAGAGGAAGAAACTGAAGCTTAGAGAGGTAAACTGACTTGAACAGTCATAACAGATGCGGAGCTGGAATTTGAACCAAAGCAGTCTTTATTGCAGACCCTGTACTCCTACTAGTGATACTGTTCTTCTTCCCCAAACTCAAAGGCTGATTTTCACCAAATTCTGTCAAATACTCCTTCAAACTTTCTCTCAGACTTATCTTTCTTCCATTTTCACAGGTATTTTATATCAAGAAAGCATCCCCCTAATTCTGTCTCCCAGTCTTATCTCTTTCAAACTCTCCGATAGATTTAGCTAAACAACCATTAGGTTGATATTCTAGAAATATTTGTTTTCCTGTGTAGTTGCAAAAATTTTTAATATTTCCTATAGTTTCAAGTTAAACTTCTGTTTTTCTTTCAAGGTCTCTAATCTAGCCCCACACCACCTCTTTATCCTTATCTTCTTTTAGTCCCTACCACACCCCTCATTCTAAACAGGTCATTCTTGATATCCTCGATGCATTAAAGTCTCTCTCACCTCCCTACCCGCCTGCTTCATTCTCCTTCTGTTCCTTTCTACCTAATAAAACTACCAATTCATTATCCCAATCTATCCTCATCTTTTTCCTATTTTTTTTTTCATTTGAGGTGCTGGATTGAACCCAAGACCTTACAATGCTAGGCAAGCTTTTTAAATTTTTTTCCTCCCCAGTAATGAGGGTTTGAACCCACGTCCTTTGTATTACAGTACATACCCAGCCTTTTTTATTCTGAGACAGGGTCTTTCCAAGTTGCCCAGACTGAGCTCAAACTTGTGATCCTCCTGCCTCAGCTTTCCAGAGTGCTGACTGCTGGAATTACAGGTGTTTGCCACCATACTCAGCTGGGTAAGCATATATTTTTGAGCATCTGTATTCTTACTGTTAAACGTTTAGTCCTTTGGAGAGTTTCCTGTGCTTCCCGAGTTTCAGTTTTCTCATCTATAAAATTAGTAATATACACTTTATAGGACCGTTATACACTGTCATAAATATTAAATGAAATTAGTCTAGTCCTGATACATGAATGGCATTCACTAAATTCTAGTTTCCATTTGCTTTTTCTTTAATAGCTAGTCAGTATCCTATTGTGTTACTACTTTATTACCAGTTTTCATCAGCTTTCCTAGCATTGCAAGGTCTTGGGTTCAATTTTGGGGTTTTAAGTTTCTAGTTTTTAAAATTATTAATAGTGTTGCTATAAACATCTCTTTAGTAATCACTTTGTTCTCTTGGAGTATATTCCTCAAAGTTGAGTTAGCAGATAAAAGGGTCAAAAGAATTTTATGGCTCTTATCAGGCATTGCCCTGCTATCCAATAAGATTGTGATGATTTCTTACAATGCCATTATTGTATAGGTGTATCTGCTTTCCCAGGACCACCAAATGATTGGGTTTAATCTTTTTTTGTTTTGTTAGTTTTATTAGTATAAATGGCACCTTAGGATTGATTTCGTTTGGATTTCTTTAATAGAATGAAAGGTTGTATACTATGTGATTTAGGTTTAAATTATATTCTTTTGTGTATTCAAAACTATTTCATGTTTTAGTCTTCTCTCTCCATGTAGGTTACATAAGTTTTCTTTTGTTTGTTTTTGAGGATGGGTCTCAAGTGTCACCCAAGCTGATCTTGAACTACCTCAGCTTTCTGAGTAGCTGGGAGTAGCATATAGTACATGTCTATCCTAGATTGTATAAATTCTAAATCATGGAACCTGAAACAAATTATTTAGCCTATATGATTTTGTTTCTTATGAAACGAGAGGCGTGATTTCGCTAACATTTCATCCCTTGTTTTAGTTCTAAGTGTTTCTTTCCCCTCTAACTCCCAAACCAGTATTCATCCTAAAGTCTCTGCCTTTGACGGTTTTACGTGTTGAGTACATTTTCTCCAGAGTAGTGAGGCAGATTTTTAAAAATGTAAATCTGATCATGTAGCTCTCTTGTGTAAAGTCTTTTAATGGCTTTCCATGTCTTTGGGATAAATATCAGATTCCTTATCATGCACAGAATAATTGTGTAATCTGCTCAGTTATGTATACATCTTAGCATCAGTTCTTATTTTCTTTATTCTCACTGTTTTAGCCTCAAGGAGTTTCTCTTAATGTAAATCCTGGTTTCCTCACATCCCATATTTGTGCTCTCTCCTTTGGTGAAGAACTAAAGAAAAATTCATCTGTTGGTTTTTAGTAAAAATATCTTCCTCATCAAAATTCAAATCTCGACTTAGGTAAATTGTGTAACCTGAGGCAAATTAGTTAGCCTCTCTGAGCCTTGATTTTCAAATTTATAAAATGAGAGTGAGCTGGACACTTGCCTGTAATCCCAGCACTCCAAGAGACTGAGGCAGGAGGATTGCCATGAGTTCAAAGTTAGCCTGAGCTACATGGTGAGTTCAAGGCCAACCTGAACTACACAGTGAGACCATCTCAAAACAAAACAAAACAACAACAAAAAACCAATAAAAATGAGAGTGAAATAATGCTTCCTTTTTAGAGTTGTGATAAGGATTAAATGAAATTCTACATATAAAGAGTTTACGGTAACATCTAGTACATAGTAACATTTTGTGCAAATAGTAGTAGAAGGAGATGCTCAATAAATGATTGCTAAAAAAGAACAGTTTGAGAGAAGCAAGAGATAATCATAGAAGGTTCTGTAGAAAAATAATTTCTTTTCACTGTTTCATTAAAAATTTTACTGACATGATTCCTAATACCACAAAAGAAAAAAAATTGAATACTACTATGCAAAATGGATAGACAGTTTTAAGGACAAAGGAAAGAATTTGAATCAAGATTCAGCCCATGGGAATAGAAGGTAGGTTTGGAGAATGATAGGTGATAAGATTAGACAGGTAAGGAAGGCACCCAGATGGTGGGTCCTAAGTCAAGAAAGTTGTAACTTGGTCCCATGCATAGATCCCTGAAAAATCTAGCAATATCTGACTTTTTCTTGTTGTTGCAGAGTTTTGGGGTGATATTGCCAAGGAATTTTACTGGAAGACCCCATGTCCTGGCCCATTCCTGCAGTATAACTTTGATGTGACCAAAGGGAAAATCTTCATTGAGTGGATGAAAGGAGCAACTACCAATATCTGCTATAATGTGCTGGATCGAAATGTCCATGAGAAGAAACTTGGAGATAAAGTTGCTTTTTACTGGTAAAAGTATTTATTTTTTGTTTTGTGGCAGATAAAAAGAATCACCTATCACATTTGTATAGTGTTTCACAAATCACAAATTACTTTAAAATCTATTAACTCATTTGATGCTTATAACAACTCAAAGTGGGCAGTGTATAATAAAAATACTTCAAGGAGGTTAAATGCTTTCCTTTAAGTCTCATAACTAGCTGGGTGTGGTGGCACACACCTGTAATCCCAACTCTCTGGAAACCTGAAGTTGGAGGATAGAAAGTTCAAGGCCAGACTGGGCAATTTAGCAAGGACCTGGCCTCAAAATAAAATACAAAGGATTGGAGATGTAGCTCAGTGGTAAAACACTTGCCTAGAGTACTGGGGTTTAATTCCCAATACTGAAAAAAAATAATAAATAGTATATAACAAAATGAATTTAAAGCCATGTAGCCTGCCTTCTAGTCTAGTGTTCTTGGCTTATGGTTGAAGAAGAAGCGTGGTGGGTGATAAATGGAAGAGAACAGAACTGAGTAGCTTTCTTTCCCACTCTTGCTTTGGGAAGAAAACATGGGTATTGGGTTTTTCACCACTGCTGTCACTGCTATCATTACCTTGCCTTTTACTGGGCTGTGTGCCAGACATTATGCTTAACTGCTATTATGTTATCTCATTCCATGCAACAACTACGACAGCACTATTTCTTTTCAATTTACATATATGGAAACTGGAATTCTGAAAAGTTCAGTGACTTCTGAAGCCAAACACCTAACAAGAAGCAAGACAGAGATTCAAACCTGGGCAGTATAATACAGAACTTAAATTCTTAACCATGATACATAGTCTATGCCTCTCCTCTAACTCCTTACCTTGAACTCTTAATAGCTTTGCAAAATATGTGTTCTTAGGTGCATTTTACAGCTGTAGAACTTAAGCAAAGAAATGTTTCACACAGTGAATAAGGTTATAAAGTAACAGAGCGAAAATTCAAACCCAAGTCTGACCAATTCCTTGCTTGTATCACTAGGAATACAGCCTCCCCAGCTACTCAGTCTTGTAGAAACTTTCTTTATGAAGCTTGTGCCTATTCCCAGTCTTGTAGGAACTTTCTAAGACCTCTTTTCCCTAGCAATGTAGCTCTCTAAGAGATATTACTATACTGAACCTAAATGGGACATTGTCGTTCCAGTAATTGGGGTGTCACTTCTGCCACTACACATGAGCAGCCTACAAACTGATCCATATTTTAAAACTAGCTAATAAGAATGGGTTGGATACTTCATGGAAGAACTAAATTAATAATTAGTCAAAATTTCCCCAGTTTGTGTGATATACTGAGAAGTGCACTAATTTGAGAAACTAGAAATTTAGATTCTCATTCCAACTCTGCCATTAACTTGCCTTGTAACCACAGGCAAGGTGTTTTACTGCCTCAGAATCATTTTCCTCTTTAATAAGATGGGAAAAGTAATTCCATTTTTATGTTTTTCATTAGGTTGTTAGAAAAGGCTGTTAGGTTTATCTTTTCATTAGGTTGTTAAAAAAAATCAGATGGTCCTGTAAAAGCATTTATTTATTTATTTGGGAACACTGTAACACTGTACTGTGAATGCTATTCGTTCGTTCTTTTTTTTTTTTTTTTTTTTTTTTTTTTACACAAGGTTTTTTTTTGTAGTTCAGGTTGGTCTTGAACTCACTATGTACCTTAGGCTGGCTTTAAACTCAAGACAATCCCCCTGCTTTAGTCTCCCAAGTGCTGGCTTACAAGTGTGTGCTACCATACCCATTTTTTTTTTTTTTCTTTTTGAGTCAGGGCCTTGCTATATAGTCAAGCTGGCCTCAAGTTTGCAATCCTTGTGTCTCAACCTCTCAAGTGCTGAGATTATAAGCGTGTGCCACCAAGCCTAGCGCATGAAAGGCTGATTACCACATCACTACTGCTAAGTTAGGAGTTACTTTGCCACTGAAACTCACTATTATGTCTGTTTTTTTGGTTTCTGCACTGGGGCTTTTATGCTTGAGCTCCAACCAACACTTGGGCCCACCTCTCAAGCTCCTTAAGGTTCAGAAAACTTTTAAAGATCTACAAAGGAGATGTTTTTGTCTGAATTTGTTAATTGACTTGAAAGAACTCAAATGCCCAGTGAAAGACTGAGAAATCATGGGCCACAGTTTTGTAATCACTGGAGATTGCTCCAAAACTCCTGAGGCCTTTCTTTCTTGAGACACTAGTTCCCCTACCATCTTTCCCTAAACAGGCTCTCAAGGAGCTTTTCTTTCCTGAAATAAAACGATGGGAGTCAGTTAAATCAGTGTTTTCCAAAGCATGCTCCAGGAACCACTAATGACTTTTTCTCCTCTCTTTTTTGTGCTGCTAGGAATTGAACCCAGCACCTCATGCATGTTAGGCAAGCACTGTACTATCGAACTATACCCCCGCCCTTTTTAATTTTTATTTTGAGACAAGGTCTTCCTAAATTGCCCAGGCTAGCCTCGAACTTGTGATCCTTCTGCCTAGCCTTCCAGAGTGCTGTGGTTACAGGTGTGTGCCACCATATCCACTCTCCCTGCCTTATTTTTTTTTTTTTGGTACTATTTGCCTTTATCATATATTCACTCTTTTCTAAACCTTTCTATCATGTCATTTATTCTATTAAGTTCTCCCCTCTCCATCATAGTTCTCCCTGTTAGAATCTGCCTTCTTTTTGCTCTAATTTTTATGGTTTAAAAAACTGACCTTTTTTCAGTGATTTGCTGCAATTGATGTACTTCTTATAGAGCTAGATTACCTTCCTTCCTCCTCCTTCCCTTTCCTTCATCTCCCTCCTTTTCCACTGCCACCTCTTTCTCCTCTTCTTTTTCCTACACCTCTTTCTCTTCCTTCTCCTAACCACACAGAGACACTGTACCACCAAGCAAGAGCTACATTCTTACCTGTTTTTTAATTTTCTTATTTTGAGACGATATTGCTAAATTGCCCTAGCTGACCTTGAATTTGTAGTCCTCCTGCCTCATTCATTCTCCAGAAAATCTGGGATTAGAGATGTATGTAAATACACCTGACTAGAGCTTTCTTTTCTTAGGGTTTTCTTCTCAATTTAAACTGTATCATTTAGATAGCTGTAGTAGCATTGACAAGCCACATTTGTAGGTTATTTCTTGTTTTGAGACATGTGTTATATATGCACCAAAATAATTTATAAAGGAAATAGCGCTCTTAAGAAAATACGCCAATTAGCCAAAGTACAAGAATTTAGCGTATTACTGTGAACTTGACATATAGTAAATATTCAGGAGTGTCTTAGTTACTTTTCTTGTTGCTAAGACAAAATACCTGACACCCAAAGTTAAAGGAGGAAAGGTTTATTTAGCTCACAGTTTGTAGATGTTTCAGTCCATAATTGGCTGGCTCCAAGGCAGGGCGGCACATGGCAGAGGGGCAACAGTTCATGGCAGTGGAAGACAGCAAAAGCAATGAGAGAAAGAGCGCACGTGAGAGTGTGCGCTTTATGTTTTTTGTATTGTATCCAGTCTACTGAGGTTAGGGTGGTGCCAATCCAATCAATGGACTGATCCAGCAATCACCCAGCATTCTTAATCCCACAGCATTGTACTAGGAATCAATCACACTAGATTTAGCCACTTCTGAAAAAGCTCTATGACCACATGAGGTGTTGGGGGGACATTTAGACAGAAACCGTAACATTCCACCCCAGCCCCCAAAGACTCATGCACATCCCTTTATGCAAAAGGCATTTATCTTCCAAGAGTTGCCAAAGTTCTAACAGTTTAAGCAGTACTGAAAACCCCAAGCCAAGTATCTCTGAGATGTAAGGCAAACTCCTAGCTGTGAGCCCCTGTACAAATGAAAAGCAAGTTAAACACTTCCAACATTCAATGGCACAAGGTAGAGATTTCCATTCCAAAAGTTATAAACAGGGAAATACAAGGGAATGGGACCAAAGCAAGTCCAAAATCCAGCAGGGCAAACATTAAGTCTTATAGTTCCATGTGCAGCATCGGAGGCAATCTGACAAGATGTGAACTCCAAAGGGTTTAGATGGCTCCGCCCCTGTGGGACTTTCGGTGTGATAGCTCCCATGGCTTTTCTCTTGGGGCTGCTCTGCCCTCTTCTTGCATTTTTCCTCAAATGACCTATGTTCCTGGCTTCTCCAAACTTCTGGGGTCTCCACAGTTCCTTTGGCTTCATACTCACAGCTTCACACAATGTCCTTTCAGGGGCACACTGCCTGGCTTCCCAGGCCTTCTTCTGAAATCTTGTAGAAGCCTTCCTGACCCCACAACTCTTGCATTCTGCATGCACTTAAAACCAGCACCACGTGGATGATGCCATGGTCTTCTGTCAGCTGGAGCAGTAGCCAGGGTTCCTTCTCTCTTGGCTGTAGGGTCGAGTACCTGGATTGCTGAGCATTCTGAATCTACTTCCAAGGAACAAATTCTCTAGGATGCTGCCATTCTGGAACATGGTGTTCTAGGGATTTCTTCTCAAAATAGTCTTTCACTTTTGCCATTTTGAGGCTGCAAAGAGTGGAATCCTTCTGCTTCTTGTGACTCTCTAAGGCCATCTTTTCTATTCTCCTCTGATCTCTTCAAGATCTCCTCTGCTGTATCTTAGCAGTCCACAGCTTTATTGGAGCTTCCTTTCTGGCCAAACTCACAATGTTTTGAATCATTCTGCTGGGCTCTTAACTCTTGATTCTCAACATACCCAAGCCCTTTGGAGTTCACATCTTGCCACAGATTGCCTTGGATGCTGCACATGGAACTACATGACTTAATGTTTGCTTTGCTGAATTTTGGACTTGCTTTGGTCCTATTCCTTTGTATCTCCCTGGGTAAAAGACCCCAACAGTAGCTACTGCCTTAACATTCAACTGCTGTGAAATTTCTTCTATAAGATTAGTCTGCTGCCCTTAATTTCAGTCTTAGGCAAAGTCTCTAGACATGAGCAAAATGCAAATAAACTTTATGCCAAGCCATAACACACATGATCTGGAGTCCAGGAACTAGGGGAGTCCTTCCCAGCAGAAACCTCCTGAGCCTGGTTTTTTTTTTTTTTCTTTCTTTTTTGTACTGAAGATTGAACTCATGACCTTGTGCTTGCCTGTGGAGCCTACTCTTCACTGGCTTTCTGGCATTTTGAGCTCTGACCAGAAGCTCCCATATAGTATAGTCTAAGGCATTCCAATGCTACTTTTTCAGCCAACATCTCTGAACCTTTCTAAACTATTCTCACAAGCCATTCCCAAAGGCTCTTGAACCGCTTGAACAGGTATAGTCACAGCATTGATCCCATTTCTTTTACCAAATTCTTTTTTTTATTTAAGAGAAAAAAGACACATATAAGAAAGACAAAAAGCAAGAGGCAAACAAATGACTAGAGCAAATGCACAGCAGTAACATTATAGGTTTACAAAACAGGATGATAGAAACTTGAAAATGGTTGCAATATTGCGTATCGTTATCTTCAAAATGGTTGTTTATATTAACAGATATAGACATGTAAAATTGATGTAATCATATGAATATTAACTATTCTTTATCAATAACTAATACATTCAGCAGTATGTTCGTTTTAGTTATTTTACATATACATGTATACAGATTTATATCTTTTCCTTTTCCCTTCCCTCTTTCCCCCTTTTCCCTTCCCAATTACTTTTGCTCTTTGAGCAGTTTTTTACCCTTACATAGTATTTATTGTAGATTTTGGATCATACATACTTTTTCAGTTTCTTATACTAGGGAGACAATATGCTATTTACACATGTGGGTTTGATTTATCTCACTTATGAGTATGGTCTCAAGTCGTGTCCATTTACTTATAAAAGTCTCAATGCAATCTTTCTTGATAGCTGAGTAGTACTCCACTGTATAAAAATACCACATCTTTTTTATCCATTCTTTGATTGATGGGCACTTGGGTTGTTTCCAAGATTTGGCTATTACAAATTGGGTTGCTATAAACATGGGTGCACAAATATTACTGTGGTATAATGTTTTCAGTTCTTCTGGGAAAATGCCCAGAAGTGGGATAGCTGGGTTGAATGGGATCTCTAATCCTAGCTTCTTGAGGAACCTCCACACTGATTTCCACAGTGGTTGCACCAGTCTACACTCCCACCAACAGTGGAGAAGAGTTCCTTTTTCTCCACAGCCCCTCCAGCATTTGTTGTTGGTTGACTTTTTAATCTTGGCCATTCTTTCTGGAGTGAGTCAGTGTTGTTTTAATTTGCATTTCCCAAATGACCATTGATGTTGAACATTTTTTCGTATATTTATTTGCCATTTGTATTTCTTTCTCTGAGAAGTGTGTATTCATCTCAGATGCCCAGTTTTGGATTGGGTCCTTGAATTTTAGGGGCCTGATTTCTTTTAATTCTTTATATGTTTTAGATAGAAGTCCTTTGTCTGATGGACAATTGTCTAAGATATTTTCCCAGTTTGTGGGTTTTCTTTTCACTCTGTTGGAGTTTTCCTTTGACATGCAAAAACTTTTTAGTAAGATGAGATCCCAGTTGTTGATTCTGGGAAGTGTTTCCCATGCAATTTGATTTTTGTTCATGAACTCTCTGCCTACTCCTATGTCATCAAGATTTCTACCTACTCTGTCTTCTAGTAAGTTTAGTGTCTCTGTTTTAATATTCAGATCTTTGATCCATTTTGACTTTATTTTAGTGCATGGTGATAGACATGGATCTAGTTTTAGTTTATGGCATATAGAAAGCCAGTTTTTCCAGCACCATTTGTTAAAGAAGCTATCTTTCTTCCAATGTACATGTTTGGCCCCTTTGTCAAAGATGAGTTGGCTAAATGTGTTTGTATTGTGGCTGTGTCTTCTAATCTATTCCACTGATCTTCAGGTCTGTTTTGATTCCAATACCATGCTGATTTTATCACAGTGGCTTTGTAGCATAGTTTCAAGTCGGGGATTGTGATGCCTCCTGCCTTACCTTTGTGGCCCAGAATTGCCTTTGCTATTCTAGGTCTTTTCTGGTTCCAGATGAATTTCAGGAATGCTTCCTCTATCTCTGTGAGGTAGGCAAGTGGTATTTTCATTGGGATTGCATTAAATCTGTATAATAATTTTGGGAGAATGGCCATTTTCACGATGTTTGTTCTTCCTATCCATGAACAGGGAATATCTTTCCATTTTCTGAAATCTTCTTCGATTTCCTTCTTCAGAGTAATGTAATTTTCACTGTATAGATCTTTTACTTCCTTTGTTAGATTGATTCCTAAGTATTTCATTTTTTTGGATGTTATAGCGAAGGGTGTGGTTTCCCTTATTTCTCTCTCAGTGACTTTGTTGTTTGTGTTCAGGAATGCTATTGATTTG
>RJWM01005401.1:0-92598 GCA_004363535.1 Dasyprocta punctata
TTTTTGTGTCCCCTCCCAAAAATATTTTATCTTTGTGCAATAAAATCAGGTGTAGCTTTTCAATACGTAATGACAGGCTCTAACCTTGAGCAAACACCCAACAAGCTCAATGAGCAATCTTCTCTACTAGTGCCTAACCTTGGACCTCATTCTAACTGAACCTGAATCATTTAGTCTTGACAAGAGTTATGCTAAATCAGTTCCAAGAGAATTCCCCACATTTGATAATCTGAACTCTGGCCTGAACTGAGTAAAAGTCTTAGTAGATCAGTTTATCGTATATTTCCCTATTTGATGTCTCTTTGTAATTTTCCATGCATTTTTCACTCCCAGTACCACATGCCTCCAGACAGCTATAAGGCTAAAATTCCCACTAGCTCTCTTATTAAAAATGAGGATGAGTTTCATAGTATTGTTTTTCTTCTGTTGCAAAATTCCTTCAGTAAAATTTGTTATTAAAACTTTAATAACTGTTAGGCTCTGGTTGACTGTTAGGCTCTGGTTTTCTTTAATAATATATTTTAGGTAATCATATGCATACAGTGGACTGCCACAGGACCCAGCCTTTTGTCAATTATAATCCTATGTTGTATTCAACGATGCAGATGGTTCTGCAAAATTACAGTAAAACTGCAATGATTTATTTTCTCTGGAGGAATCTAAATGAATGTTGGTTGTCTCATATACTAGGAACCTATTAGGACTGCACAAGATTAGCCTAATTATTTTTACTCATACAGCTATTTTAATTCATCTGTGAGGTGTTTGCAATGTATTAAATACTATAGTAAATAATAGATTTGGTTATCTGCTCTCTTACAATAAGCTGCATATCACAATTTTATTTACTCATCCAGGAAAAAATGCATGTGTCTATATACTGTCTCTCTAAATTCTCAGTAATTCTGGAGTCATATTTTTTCAATACTCTAATTAATGTAAAGCTTTTCAGGATCTTTTAGAGATGAGAATATGGTTTGTAAATCACCTCTTCGCTATTAATATGGTGTCGTCACAATGCTTTAGAGAAAACTCTTTGCCACTAATTGCAAATATATTTGATTAGATTGAAGTGAATTTGTATACATGTCCAATTTAAATTGAAATTTTTGGTATTTAAAACAGTCCTTGATGCATTATTTTTGATGTAAAGGTGAAGCAGTCACTCTTTATATCAGCAGGGAATTCTAAATCTTAAATTTAGTACTGTATTACAGGAGGGGAAGAGGCAGCACCACATTTCTGTTTACATAAGTAGTCTTATTTATCTCAAGAGATCATTGCAGCAGTCACTACACATGAAGGTCATTGTTTTTCTCTGCTTACCTTTCTCTTTTTCTCTCCTCTTCCCTCCTCTCCTCTCCCCTCTCCTCTCCTCTCCTCTCCTCTCCTCTCCTCTCCTCTCCTCTCTTCTCCTCTCTCTTCTCCCTGCTCCTCTTCTTTCCTTTTTTATTTTTACTGGAGATTGAATCTAGAGACTTTGCAGTAAGATATATACCCAGCTCTTTTTAGTTTATTTATTTATTTACTTTAAATTTCAAGATAGGATCTCTCCACGTGGCTATGTTACCCAAGCTGGCCCCAAACCTGTGATCCTCCTGCAGCAGCCTCCCAGAGTGCTAGGATTAGAGCTGTGCATCATCACATTCAGCACACAAAGTGCATTTTTTATCTCAATGGATTTTGCAAAGGTCAAATTAAAGTCCTCACTTTTCTTTTTCACTGAGACCATCTGCATTTTCCATGAAAGATAATTTAACAGACACAAGGCATATATGGAAGAGAAACGAGAAATAGGTACAGGCATATTAAATGTACTAGACTAAAACTAGATCTTAAAGTTATAAGCAAGGAAAAATAATGGAGAATAGAGGAACACGAAAGAGAAGAAAAATACCATGTTAACATATATTATCATTAATTATTTTGTCACCAAATTTGTACTTCAAGCAAACTTAGCAAAATTTATTCATGTTCAGTAATTGCCCCCCCACCTCCCATCCCCAGTTGGCATTACAGCTCATGTCTGTAAACCTGGCTACTAGAGAGGCTGATGCAGTAAGCCCACAATTTCAAGGCCATCTTGAGGAATTTAGTGAGCTCCTGTCTGAAAATAAAAAATAAACAAGGCAAGGATACAGTTTAGGGGTAGAGTAGCCCTGGATTCAACCTCCAGAACTACAAAAATTTTATTTTTTTACAAACTAAAATTACTTTTACTAATTCTCTTGATAATCTAGCTATTAGTATACTACTTTTTTGACTTGGATTATTTCAATTAAAAAGTAATCCTATGCAGATATTCTAAGATCTCAGTTAGTCTTTCTGAGGCTTTCTGCTTTCTGATACAGGTTGGTACTCAAGTGCATTAAATTATACTTTCATTTATAGGAGTTTAGATCTCGATTCAGAAAGGTCTAACTGATTCTGACTGTAACACTCAAGTTAATTAGAGTTTGTTTAGTACTTGCAAGATGTTGGACAGTTAACCAAACTGGAAAAGACAAGGATATTTAAAGCTGAGCAGAAGGAAAAGTTGTCCTGACTGATCCTATTACTGATAAAGGACATCTTATCCAAACTAACATCAATAGGAATCAAACAAAGGTTATTAAACTAATGAAATACATACTCTGATTTGAGAAAGGTACAGAGGGTTGTGTGCTGGAAAGATATGTCTGAAAATAGGTTTTGTTTTATGTGATATCAAGGAGGAAAGCAGACTGGTTGCGGATGAGACTCTATCTGATTCTAGTGGTAGAATAAACGTAAGACTATCTTCACTTTGATAATAAACGTAACATCATCAGCTAGTGTGTGTCTCCTTGTGCCTCTAATAAAATAAATACATGTAAGTATATTCTTTGTTTTCACCATCATTCATAAAGGCAATTTCATGTTTAAATTATGTGTAACATGTGCATACTTTCAAAATTTGCAGTATTTGTTTTACACAACACGTGTAAAGAAAAAAATTGGTTTACAGTGAAAAAGATTTTGTCACATGTTGGTCAGGAACCAAAAATTTCATTATGATCCAAATAGGGTGATTACTTCTAAGGAACAAAATTTAATCCAAGGTTAAAAAAAAATCTAGGCTCACTGACAGAAATTCCTAAGGACTAGGGTTTTTCCTTTTCTTTTCCTTTTAATTACGCCTATCTTCAAAAAAAAGTGTGTTCACTGTTTTTGACAGCCTTAAAGAAATATGTGATTTGTTTATTTATCTAGCACCATTCTTTATGAGGCACATCAAGTTTTCTTCAAAAGTAAGTTGAAAGAACCAAAATTACTATTTATGCAGAAAGATTTTACAAGAATAGGAAAATCTTGTTTAAAAAAATCTTGAAAATATTTCTACAAATACTGTGAAGAACTGTGTAACTGGATAATTTGCCTATTTTATGTAAGAGTTAGTGTGTTTGTGGACAAAACATTAGCCTCTATATTACAGTTTTATTTCAAATGAGAAAAAGTGATTCATGCAAAGCCTTTAGCATTGTGTTGACAGCAATACAGTTTTAAAAACTTATAGCTCATACTAGACTGCAGAAGCATGAGCTTCTTCTTAAATTGAAAGGACTTAATTATTTTCAATATGCCATACAAGAAAAAGGTAGGATATTTGTTTTTCTTGATCTTTGCAAAAAATTGTCTGGTTCTCAATTTTATATCTGCCCAGTTTTTCTTTCTGGGGATTTCAAATAGTTGACAGTGGTCACAAGAGCTGAGATAAAACTCAAAGAATCAATTGAGAGAAACTCACTTATAGAAAATACAGAAAATATAATCCCCCTTTTCCTCTTTCCTGTTTCAGTTCTTCCCCTCCTTCCTGTCTTTCTTGATTTCCATATTTTGTAGTTAGTAGTTCTTTTGTGTGTGTATTTCAATTTTACTATGTCTCAGTAGAACTTCAGTTTCATACTCTAGGAAAGCTGGCTTCAAACTAACATAGCTATCCTCTTAAGATTGTTGGGAGATTTATCATTTTGCCAATTGGGAATATATTTTATCCTGAACTTGGTCACTGCAAATGTTGACATTCATTTTTTGTAGTGGTTTCACATTTTCTAAATCTGGTTACACCATTAAAAATACATGCTTTTGCCAGGGATTTAGCTCAGTAGCCTAAGTGCCTGTCTGGCAGGCATGAGGTTGTGAGTTTGGTCCCCCTTACAAAAACAAACAAACAAACAAACAAACTATATATATATATATATATATATATATATACTTTTCTCTACAAGCTACGATATATTAAATTTCTTACTAATAAATTATCAACATTTACCAGTTTAATGGATAAAGAACCAGAATTCTCACATATGCTTAAAGAAAAATAAATGGTTATCTTCACAGGAAGCTGTGTACTCCAAATAAGGAAAGGAAAATCTATGTATGTCAACAGAAAGCTTTTAAAATTAGAAATATAAAAATGATTAGCATAGGTGTGTTACCAACTTAATATTCCAAACGATGCTGATACACAGAAATGAACATTGTTAATTTGAAACAAACACTGAATTATTACTTATTAAGAGAGTATAATATGTGATAATTTATGCAACCTTCAGAAACCTCCATGTAGTAGAACTCTAAAGTACAAAAATTAGTGAGTGTTTCTTTTATGTTTTATTATACTTAAAAGTCTGGAAAATCTGGAGCAATTTTACAAATAAATTTGATTACCAAGTAGTATTTCTCAACACAAACTTCATAGGTCTGGAGAGCTTGGAGTGAGGTATTTCAATCCCTAACAGCAAGCAAATTCCAACCAAACTGACATACTCCACAGAACTTTTCTTCAAAATGGATGGAGAAATAAGGACATTTCATAGAAAAGAATAGTTTAACAGATATATGAACACTAAGCCAGTACTTCAAAAAATGTTCCAGAATGTTCTACACGGAAAAGACCAAACCAATAAAGCTAATACAATGCAGATGGAATAAAAACATCAAGCAAGATCAATGGATAAATAGCAACAGCAAAAACACAGGGAAAAAAGAGAGTCATCAACAGAGAAAAAACATCTTAATAGAATTTTTTTTATTTAATCAATATCCCTCAGTAATGTTAATGGACTTAACTCTGCAATTTAAAGAAATAGATTTGCAGGTTGGATCAAAGAACAGAATCAACATTCTATTTCATTTAAGAAAATTGTCTCGTCTGAAAAAATATTCATAAACTAAAAATTAAAGAATGGAAAAAGTATTTCTTTCACTGACCCCCTAAAACACAAGCAGGGGTAGTGATTTTAATCTCAGACAATGTAAACAACAAGCTAAAATTGATTACAAGAGACAAAGAATGTCACTGTATACTAGTAAAAGGAACACTTCAACAAGAAAATGCCTATAAATATTTATGCATTGAATACCTATGCACCTATCTTCATTAAACAAATACTGCTGTACAAAAAAGGTCAAATAAGTACTAACACAGACATAGTGTGGGTTCTTTATGCTCCACTCTCACAAAGAGGTTGTATTGCGTATGCCATATCCCCCAAGTCCTCACATACTTTTGATGGGGCTAAGTCTGGCACTTGCTTGTGTTTGGTTTGTTGTCTAGCATGGGGATTGGCAATGTGAGTGCTGTACCCACCAAGGGGTGGAGCCAACATACAGTGTAAGGGAAGGTGGGTCTTCCACTTCCGCCCTCTCTCTCTCTCACTAGCATGCCTTGCTGCTTGCGGCCGCCATGAACAGTGGCCCCACCACGCCACACTGCTTTGGAGCCAGCTAAGTAAGGACTGAAACTCCCGAGAAACTGTAAGAAATAAACCTTTCCTTCTCTAATTTTGGGTGTCAGGTATTTTGTCTCAACAATGAGTGAAAAGTAACTAAGACAGAGATAAATCAATTAAACAAAAAAAATCAATAAATATCAGAGGCGAACTACACATTAAATATATGGATTTAATAGATATCTACAGACTATTTCACCTTACAACATTTCTCTAATTTAGCAGTCTGAAATGTATCTTAAAAGCTAAAGTAAAGGTGTCAATAAAGGCTGAATTTCCTTGTGAAGTTTTTCAGGTGAAACCACATTGGTGCCCTTTACATATTCACTGTGACACTCATTCCCTCTGCCTTCAAGGCAAACAGCAGTGGGCAGTGTTTTCCAGTAAAATTCCTATGACCTTGTCTTCTCCCATGCTCTTTCATATACAAGGATCCTTGTGATTGTAGAAACCCTAAACAGATAACCTAGGACACTCTCTTTATTTTAGCATTAGTTGATTAGTAACCTTAATTTCATCTACTACCTTCTTTCTCCATTTCTATATTTCAACATATTCACTGGTTGTGTGGACTACACTTCCATGAATAGAGTGGAAGGGTTACTCTGCCCAAAAAGGGGGTAAATTGGTGCCTGGAGAATTCTCAAAGCCAATCTATTTTAATCATTAGTTCTATCTTATTGGAGTATTGCTAAGTAAGCAGGGCAATGGCAAATTGAGAAAAAGAATCAGATGTTTATGATTTAATGAATAATAGTTTCCAAAAGGTGTATAAGAGAAGGTCTTAGGATGATGCTGAAGGCATTTTAACTGCAGGTATCTGAAATAAGCTAAAATGGAGGCTCCATATATGATTAGAACATGAAAATTAACTATTTACCCTAAGCACCTTACACAGATTAAAAAATATTCCCAAGGAAAAAAATTTTAGCTTGTGTTTTACTCTTTTAAAGATTACATTAGATATTTAATTATAAACAGAAATCTGCACTCCCTTGTTTATTATAGAATTAGTCATAATAGCCACTACAAAAAAAAAAAAACTGAAGAAGAATAGGTAAATAAATTGTCATGCATGCATATACCATAAAATGTGTTTACTGGATTATTACTCAGTTTTCAAAAATGAGGTCCTCCCATTTGCTACAACACAGATGAAACTGAAAGATATTATGTTAAGGGACATAAGTCAAATGCAGAAAAATACTGAGTGATTTCATTTATGTGTGGAATCTAAAATTGAATATATAGACTTACAGAGTAGATATTTACCAGGGCTGGAGAAACTGGTGTAAGAGGAAAATGCTGGTTAGTGGGAAAAATGCAGTTATATAAGATGAATGAAACTAGAAATCTAATGTCCAGGATGGAGACTTGGCTGCAAGGGCTGATGTCAAATGCTTTCATTTAATAAATGATATCTATGCAAGGAGAGGAATATTTAAGTTTATTTTATTCTCTTAGTTCATTTGGCAAGTGTACAGTGGTGCTGTAGGTTAGTTCCTTTAAAAATAATTCAACAAACAAAAATATTCCAGTACCTTCTTGTCTCAAATAAAGAAATGAATGAGACAAGTTAAAAAATGGTGCCAAAAGTTTATTTCAAAGGCTAGGGCTGAAGAACGAAAGAAAGGGAACAAAAAGTAGGGAAGAATAAAAGAAAGGATAAAAGCAAAATTAAAACTTTGCCCTGCAATTTCAGATGGGTGCTCTAGACAGGTGGGCTACTACGATGAGTTATGGTACTGGGCTCCTCCTGGCATCCGTGTCCTTATTATCCAGTTCTCATGGAAATCCAAGAGAAGTTCTGTGTAAGGTCCTGGCATTGTCCTGTGATCTTTTAATTGACAGATTCCCACTGCAGATTCCCACTGCTGCTCCAACCAACTTTGCCGTGCAGTATCTCCTCTGTCATTTCCCCCTGAGAGACATAAGTCCCATAAATCTTTATAGAGCACAGAAAGAGTGGTGGTCTCTGTCTTCTACAGATTCTTCAAACTGGAAGGTGCTGTTGATCTTATCTATTAGGGACTATGTACGTTCAAAATACCTTGGGGTGTTGTGCATCATGGCTGAGTGGAAGAAAGAAATAGTAGCCAGAAAATAATGAGAAAATAGTTCAGGACCCTCAAATTGCCTATTTAATGGGAGAAAAAAAACTTTGTGAAGGAGCAGGTCAGATTTCAATGTCAGACTTCCATGCTTCCTGTAAATAAAAATGCATGCTAAAGACATACATTAGATAAATTATTAAGTGTCTCAAAGCCATGGCATTAGCAAGATCTTGTTTACTTATCTATAGCAGCACTGGAGTCTTACAGTTTGAAGAGAAATCTCAAGTCTTCCAGAGGCTCACAGGAGTGACATTCTCCTTTTGCATCTTTTGCATCTTATTCCCTTTGATACAGAGTTATAAAAGCCCAAACATAAAGCATTTCATTCCACCTTTCTTGTTTCAAGTGTAACCGGAGCAGTTGCATCATTCAAAGTACCACCCCATACTCATCTTCTGCCACCTCCCAGTGTGTATTGAACCCAGACTATGTTGCATAGTAGATAAACTGTTCTTGTTTTAAACTATTGGAATCAAGCCTGTTCTGTTTATCAAGGATACAGCTAGTGATCAAGTCAATGCAATCTGTATGATGAAGAGATCCAAGAGGATTCCCAATGACTTGGATTGGGGCCTATGAGAAGAATAAGACAGCTAGGTCTGCACTCCTTAAGGTGGTGTCCAGCACATAAAAAAGATTCCTGATGTCCACAATGTACCTCTGTGAGACTTTAAAATCCTGAAGATGTCTCTATTCAAACCTTAGAGTGATACTGGAATTGTCTACCACAGAAATAAAACCTTTGTCCCTGTAATGGGACCCATTAACTCCTTAGGGACAAGGGGGGTGGGCCATTTGTTGGTCTGCCTAGTTCAAACTTCCATGAGATACTTTCCCAAAGAAAGTACTTTCAACCACCCCTGAGTGGTCCAACATGTATTTACTAATCCTCTTGATGGTTAGGTGGTATTTCAAATCCCTCGATGACTCTATTCAACCAGAGTGAAACCACATGGGAAAAATATCTCTGGTGTTACTGTGCTGCAGAAAGTACTAAGAACTGTGGTGGCTCTGTTTTTTTATATTCATAGTTACTTCAGTTAGGTTTTTGAATGTTCTTCTGTTCAAGCATCAGGCATAAGTCCATAAGTTAGATGCATTTAAACAGAGACAAAAGCCAGGTGACAATAACCTCAGGTGGGCTGTTGAACCAACAGTGCAGTGTTGCTGGCACTTGGGTCCAGCTAAAAACTTTGGGCATTTTAAAATAGACAAGTCTTTTTTTCTCCTGGGTTCATATTCCCACCCAAGCCAGGTAAGATGGTCCAGCTCTGCCTGGATGGGAGCAGGTCTCCCTCTGTCTACCCTACTACACACACATGCATTTTTGGGGGCCACAACCATGGTTCTCCAGTTGTGGGCTTCCTTCCCAAAGGTTTCTTGACATTTTAAAGAGGTAGTACATAGTTTCTGCACAGGAAGAAGGAAAAAAATTTTCTATCTTGTTCCTGCAATCCCATATGACGTTTAAAATCAGAGGTGTAGCTCGTAAGGCCAATTATTAAAAATAAATAGATAAATAAATAAATAGGAAAAATAAGGAGATAGAGAAAATAAGATGTTGGCAGCTGGTGACATATACCTGCATGAAAGTTATGCTTTGTGTTGAAAAAAGACAAAATGGTAGCTGGTCACATGAGAAGTCAATATGATTGTTGACCATGTGGCAAAGTGACATGGCAGCACTGCCAACCAAAACAAAAAACTGAGAAAATGCCATTAGTAAACTAGAGTAAGCAGAGATCAGGCTATTAGGAAAACAAGAACAAAAACAAAAACAAACAAACAAACAAACAAATACAAGTAGCAAAAAAAATAACAAATTGAAAAACAAAAACCATTTACATAACTGGGTAAATGAAAAACAGTTTGCTACAGGCAGCTGGGTTAGTTAGAAATATTACAGGCAGTCAGACAGGGCTAGGCCCTCAAAGGAGCCAGTGCAGAAGTTCAGATACTTTGCAACTTTGGTAGAGGCAGACACCTCCCATTGTGGGCCAGATCTCAAGACAAAAGGTAAAACAAGTGCAATCACACCCTAAGTATAAACATCAGGAATTGATAATCTAAATAGGAATGGATCACCTTGAGGAAGCCCAGAGTCACCATCCCAACCCCCCACAGAAAGAGTCATTGCTCTTTAAGCATGCCCCCTTGCTAACTGACTCGCTTCTCCATTTGTCCCTCATTTGGTCAATTTACCAGAACAATTAATCTTATTGGTTAACCATAGTTCTGTACCACCTGCCTTGCGAGTTTCCATGTTTTTCCCATCTTGGATCCATCTCACTTCATGGTTTTACTCTATAAAAATCCCTAGAAAAGACAGAGCCTTTGGCAAACCACTTGGGACCCATTCTGCCTCTCTCCCAGACAGGAGCTTTCTTTATCTCAATAAATATATTCTGCTCTTAACCTCCATTGTTCCTAAAATTCATTCTTTGGTTTTAGAGAATACGAACTCATACTGGACATGTAGTAGGCTGGGAGTTTCATTTTCCTATATCAAGGTCACTTTGCAAGTACAAAAAACAAATGCGCAGAAAACAAGGCATACTGGTACAGCAAAAACAAGCACCTAGAAAGAAAAACAGAAGCTATATTCCTTTCCTCCATCCCCACAGCAGGACCAGTAAGCCTCTCTGTGGTGCCTGGAGAGTTTTCCCTTGACTTCTGACTTGGAGAAGAGAATGAGGGAAGGAGAAAGAAGAAAAAAATCTTTGTGGTGAGAAACAAAAAGTTTACCTAACAAGGATCTTACCTTGGTCTCTGGTTCCTCAGCCCCCACTCCTGGCTGGCTCATCAAAGTGTTGCCCAGTAGTCCCTTTAAAAGTGGCTCATCAAACAAGAGTTCCAGGTACTTTTTGTCTCAGACTATTGGAGAACACAAGTAAGGAATGGTACCAAAAGTTTCTTTCAAAAGTGAGGACAAAGATGAGAGCTAATGGGATAAGGAAGAACAAAAGAAATGATAAAAGCAAAATTGAAAGTGCACCTGTCATGATAACAGGGTCCTTGTGGCTTCCGTATCCTTGCATGCAGTCCACATCTCCTAGGAACCCGTAAGTTTAACATATGGTGTCCCGGGCTGTCTTGGGATCTTACAATTGACAGGTTCCTCTCACTTTTCCACATAGCTTGGACATGCCCAAAGTCCTTATCAGTGGTGCCTCAGTTCATGAATTTAATGCATTCCACGACTCTTGGGAAAATGGCTACTTCCATGTTCCCACTTGGAAGATGTCCACAGTCGTGCTCCTAACCTGATGTGGAGTTCACTAATAGAAAAGCAAAGTTTTTGCCAATCATCTATTGGCAAACAGAACTGTTCATGAAAAGAAATACTGGGGACCTAGTCAAGATCCCCAATTTCCTGTATGAAGGGTACATCAAAAGAATGAAATAAGAAACAGAGACCTTTGTATTAATGGATGATGGGGCCTAGGAGATAAGTGACTCAGGATGGGCAGAGACAAAAACACTCCAAGTTAGCCAGTGTGGGGGAGGTGGTAGGGTATTTTTCCTGGAACAGCATAGAGGCTGTGGTAGACTGGGCAAGTTTAACATCATAAAGAAAGCAACATAAAGATCCATCTCCACAACTGGATGCTAATCTCATTGACCTAAAGGAAGGTGATTTCAAAACCAGCCCACAAGATAGGCAGGGTAAGGAGAGCATAGGATATACTACATCAATTTACAGTCTGTGGTCACCAATGCAGAAGTGTTCATGAACCAAGGTATTACTGTGCTATGTTACTCAATTCAAATATTCACAATTTTTATTAAAATGTTAAAAGGAATTTGCTAAATGTGAGTGACAACTAAGAAAAAATACTTAAAAGTAACAAGTCTGCAGTGACTCAGAAATCGTAATTCATATGTAATGAGTTAGAATTTCACAGTTAAAACCAAACTTCAATGGAAGCATTATTCTGACTTTAACGTAATTTCACCAATCAAATTAAGTACTGGGAATACATAGCTACTCAGTATATCAAATATTTCTTGTTATAGTTTTTTTTTTAATTTTAAAGATAGTAAAATCCAACAGAACATAACAGAACAAAGTCAATCAAAACAAAGCAGCAGAACTGGTACAGAATTTCAAAGAAAGATAGTATGAAAACAATAGCTGCTATCGTATATCTTGTTATCTTCAGAATAGCTGATCATTCCAACAGGTATAGTAGAATCGAACCAAAAACAAAACAGAATAAAATCAATAAAAACAGAATATAAAATAAAGCAAAAATAATGAACAGAGTAAAGCAAAACAGTGAGAACCATATTGGGCCTCGAAGACAAGACAGAAGAGAATTCCCCATATTTGCTACATTGCCTACTGTCATCTTCCAAACAGATACTCAGGTTGCGGGCCCCAGGCCTGCAAAATCAACAAAACAATACTAGCATTTAGTTGCTTAATGTTCCTTAGTTGCTATCAGTTTAGCCAGACCTCGGAACCAGCAGGTTGCTTACTGGGTGTGTGTGTGGGGGGGTTGTCCTTGATTCTAAGCCCACTCACCGGTGCCACTCTGGCCCAGTGGGGTGAGTCCTTGAGGGGCCCATTCTCATTCTCTTTCGGGAGTCCACATCGGTCACACAGTCCACCGGAAGGCAAATTAGTTGTCCTGTCTTGTTATAGTTTTTAATATGGTAGTGTCTAGGAATAAAATACCCAGTTTTTTTAAGAAGTCAGATTTCAGAGTCTGCTAAAATTCTGACTTTGACATTTATGTGAGTGTTTTGTGCTCTGATGAAACCACTGTTAGGCTAGATTATTCAGAAGGGGCTAAGAGTAACAAAGCATTCTATGCCCACGGATATGGTTTTTTATAGTGAAAATATATATAAAGGAAAACGTGCTTGAGGTGAAATCCAAATAAATCAAGCTCAAGCTTCCAAGTACATTCTCCTAGGGGACTTGTTTGCAGTAGCAGTGAGTACTCGCAGGAATAATGAATGACGAGATGTGCTGAATACTCTGAGCCAGAAAAACTAGACTGTGCTTTAAGTCCACATTACTGACCATTGCTAACAGAGGTCAGTCACATTCTTAGAACAAGAGTCTGTTCAAGAGCCTGTTAACTGGTGGACTGGCAGAACATTGTCCAATACATCAGACATACAATCTGTTCTTAAATTTTTTTTTATTTTTAAAAAAGCAAAACAAAACAAAACAAAAAAAGGATACAAATGACACAATTTCAGAAAAAAAGCAGGGAATTAACATTAGTTAATATATTGCATATTGTTGTCTTAGAAGTTGTTGTTTAGGTTATAAAATCTAGGCACAAAAGTGATCAATCAACACAAATGGCATATAAATATAAGAAGATGTGCTCAACATCACTGGTCATTCGAGAAATACAAATTACAACAACACTGAGATGCCATCTCACCCCAGAAAGAATAGCTGCCATCAAGAAATCAACCGATACCAAATGTTGAAGGGGTTGTCAGGAAAAGGAACACTTCTTCACTGCTGGTGGGAGTGTAGATTGGTGTGACCACTGTGCAGATCAGTGTGGGGATTCCTCAAAAGACTAGGATGGGAGGTCTCATTCAATCCAGCTATTTCCCTTCAGGGTATCTTCCCAGACAAACAATCTTATTAGAAAAATTATTCCAAGAGCACTGAGGTTATAATTCAGGAGGTGGCTAAGACACGCTTCATCTTCTAATAGTGAGTACGGTTAGATTAATGAATTCTACTGAGTTAACTCTTTTCTGCCAACAACACAGAAAATCACATTTTTTAAACCTATCAATGATATTCTTGCGTGAAACTGAGAGTATTTACTATAGAATATTCCTAGGATACTAATTAAGTAATAAACTTAATGTCTAAGTAAAACAGCAGCATCATACCCTGGAACATTTAAAATGCCAGTAGCTATCAAAATTATTTGTGTTATGATTGCTATCATGGTTATTTTTGCCAGTGTTTTTGTTAAATGAGCTATAAATCATGTAAAGATCCTAATTTTTCCTTCCAAATTCAAAGTTCTTTGTGGGAATATAGGAAAATTAGTAAGCATAAATATTTAAGGAAAAATTGCTCTTATATACGTAAATGTCTTACTGAAATCTGTGACGTATGTATTATGAACACTCTCAAATCAAATGAATAAAATTATAACTAAATTCTTAGCTATCTTAGTGCAAATATGGAAGAATTATAATTCCTAGAGCAACATGCTTAATGAACCCATTCTTAAAGTGTACTCGCTTCTAAAAGTGTTAATATTACACAGTAAATTTCAAATTCAAATAATGGAATATCTTTATTTATTTATTTATTTGTCATTTTGAGACAGGTTTCACTATGCAGTTCAGGCTGGCCTTGAACTCGCTTTGTAGCCCAGGCTGGCCTCAAACTCACAGCGATCCTCCTACCTCAGTCTCCTGAGTGCTGAAATTATAGGCATGAGCCACCACGTCAGGCCTATGGGACGTTTTTCAAACAAATATGTCATTTAAAAAATGATCAACCTGAGTTAAATAAAGAAGCTTAAATCTATGGACAAAAAAAGCAAGAAAAGTATTAGTTATAGCATTATTATATCTGGCGGATTAATGCATGGAAATTTACAGGCATCTGGCATTAAAGATACTGATATAAAAAATATCATGCAGAGTACAGTTCATACCGATCAAGATCCTTGAATACATTTTTCATTGTTCCAGGGAAGAGATGACAGTTCACAGAGTGCCTTTTTTCCCCCTCTAATAATGAGAAAAATATAATCTAGAATTGTAATTATGCTCTGTGAGTTGAACTAGCTTTGGAGGTCATTGGACCATGATTTTTCAATGTCAGCAAAGACTATACATTTATCCAAATATATTAACTTAATGTGGTTTTTGAAAGTTGGTAGGCATATAATACATTTTAATTTATTTACTAATCCCAGCTGACTATGAAATGTTACAAGGATTTCTGCACTGAGAAAGATTTTAGAACCACTCTAATCAGATAATTCAAGTACTTTTCCAGTGAAAAATTCATATAAGCAGATACAAAAATTTTAACATAATTCTGGCTTAAAAATTTCTTGGTATTTTTATTTAAAAATGTAGTAAATGTTATTTAATGTTACATAAATTAAACTCAAAATTCATTTACATATAAGGATGTAGTAAAAGTATTAAACAAGCTATCTTATTCTTGGCTATCTCTTTGTTATTCATAAAAGAATAGCTGTATTAAAAGTGAAGCAATTATACAACCAAGACAGACTCACATTCAGCTTGCCCAGTTATATATTCGCCAATGTTTCTTTCACACTGAGACCTATTTCAGAGTCATTATAACTGACACGCAGTATTAAACAAGGCAGAACCAGCTTTTAGGAATACATTATGCATTACTAATCCATTATTTACAACCCCAGAGAAAACAAAACAACTCTTCTAAAACCATGCAGCATTCATCAAAGCTTTAGTTATTGAGTTTACTAAAAGAAATCAAGCAGATGAGTCTTATACTATCACAGCCTACATTATAACTTGTCTTTCTAAATTGAAGACTTACAAAAACATACCTAAAAAAATTATTATTACCTTTTAATTAACTACTTTAGAGGGCAATGGCTTGTAGTAAGAAAATTAAGAATGTGTATATTTTGTAGAGCTCAGTTTAAATATTTTTTGAAATATTGTAGACAATCCCCCAAGAAGATAATTGAATTTTGTATATTTCATTATTGTGTGCAACATACACATTTTGGTATAATAAAGTATGTATGGTTATATAGAACAGTTTTTTCTAAATATAGCCTATATATTGATGAAATTTTAAAGGTATTATTTTTTAAAGGTATTATTTATAAAGTAATTGAAATATAACTTAAATAAATTTACATAAACCACACTCTCACTTTAATCTCAGTTTAAAAACAAAGAAAGGTATATATGTTTTGAGACATCATATGGTACCCCAAGAAAATGAGCAATTTCATGTGTTCATTTTTTAAAAAGTGAAAATTTTGTAAATTATATCATGTCTACCACTATTTCTGTGTACAGCATTGCCAATTATAAGAGTGGGTTCCACAGTCATAGACACGATGATGCCATTATCTGTTGTACTAGACGGAAGACAGTTTCACTTTCATCAAATAGAAATTCCAGTATCTTTTTTGCTTATTTATAAGCTTTCTGTGTCTTCCTTTTCCCCCTTTTCCCCTTACTGCCTAAATAATTTTCAACAATAACTCTGTAATGGAGCAGGCAAGCCTCAGTTTGCTTTGGTTATTTCATGGTGTACTCTGTGGATGCCAATACCATGTATATATTTTATTCAGCCTGTGACTGTCAGTCTTACAATGTTAAGCAATCTATATGCTATATAGTTAAGTGCTATTTGGAAATTATTAGAAGAAATCATTTAGAATTCTGAGGCTTTTGTTATTTATTTTTACCTCCAAAGTCTTAGAAACAAAGTCCAAATACTCTTTACCCCATTACAACATAAGGGCCAATAAAGTTTAGTGAATTTGTTCTTGAGTTTCTACAGATTTTCTTATGCTCTACCAGTAAATAACACTGACAATGATTTCTGAAACTGGAAACAAGCCAGTTTCTAAATGTTAGGTGGGAACTTCACTCGTTATAAAAATTCAATGCTTAGCTGGGCGTGGGAGTACAGGCCTTTAATCCAAATCCTCTGGGAAATTGAGGCAGAAAGATTATACATTCAAGAATAGCCTGTGGAATGCAATGATTTAACAAGATCTTGTCTCAAAAGAAAAACTTTGTGGGGATGTACCTCAGTGTAAAGGACCTGAGTTCAATCCCCAGTAAAATACACACACACACACATGTGCAGAAAGTAACTCTTTTCTTTTTGGTATTATTCACACCAGGTTTAATGTCCGAAATAAACCATTTGTACATCAATTGTCTTGATATATATGTGAAAAACAATAACAAATTGCTCACACCTACAATTAACTACATCAACATATAATTGAAAAAAAGGCTTTAAAACATTTGTTTCCCAGTCATGATAGCTCAATCAGAAGATTGTATTTTTTAATAATATTTTATTTTAAGGAAAGACATTCTGTATTCATGGAATGAAAGATCTAATTTTGTGAAGACATCATGCTACCAGTATGTTCAACAAATGATTCGGGGAATAAAAAATGGATATCAACATACAGAAGAATGACATTACACCCCTATCTAACACCATATCTAAAAAGTAACTCAAAGAATTATTAGCATACTCATGCTCACAATAGCAGTATTCACAATAGCAAAGAGGTAGAATCCACCTACTATCCACCAACAGAGAAATGTGTAAGCAATATATATCTATAAAATTTAGTTCAGACTTAAAATGCTAGAAAATTCTGATATTTACTACTTGGGTGAAATTTGAAGACATTATTCTAAATAAATAAGCCAATCACAAAAAGGCAAATATCATATTATTTCATTAACGTGTGGTATCTAGAGCAGTCTAACTCATAGTGAAAGAAAATGTGGCTTGCTGGAGAGCGAAGAAAGCAGCAACTGATTAAAGTGGAAAATTTGTGCTATGTTTATTTTACTACATTGTAATAGCGTTTCAATTCCATTCATGAGATCTTAATTTACAAAACTGAATGCAATAAAAGAATAAATGTAACAAATGTAAGAAAAGAATAAAGAAGTAAATGAAGGATTTCCTTATATACTCATATCCATAGGAAAAAAAAAAAAGAACACCAAAACAATAATATTTTAAAAGCTAGTCACTACCACTAGGAGATTTAACTTGTGTTTTATTCATGTTTATGGCATTAGTTTTGATCTACTGCCCTGTTCTCATGAACTGCATCTGCTTTGGGATTAAAAATCCTAAGTCATTATACTAACGCGATGTGAAATTGTATTTCTGATGTTGGCTCTCTTATTCTAATGTGTATTACTATCACGGAACACTTTAGGATGGGAACTTTAAAAGAGGTTTATTTAGCTCACAGTTCTGGAGATTTAAGAGTGTGGTGCCAGTATGGGTCAGGTTCTGGAAAGGACTTCATGGACAATCTTAACATAATAGTTATTGCATGTTTGAAACAGATCCCATGGCTAATAAAGAAGCAAGAAACCATTACAGGGTCATTTATGCCTTTTGTTTTTTGTAATACTCAACTCTTGTGAACTAATCCATTCCACAAAATCTTCATTATTTCCTTCCAAAAGTGGTACCCCTATGAACTAATTACCTTACAGTAAACTTCAACTCTTAAAGATTCTACTACCTCAAGTCAAGATTGTCCTTTGCTAGAAGAACTTAGTTGGGTTTGTAACTCATAGCACAAACTTCCAGAGAAATGCTGACTAAAGAAAGATCTTTGAAATATCAAGATTGATAGCTTTACTTTTTTTAGAATAGTAACCAATAGTATCATAATGGAATGGGTGTGATTTGCTTTAAGGTTAAATAGATTACAGCTTCAAAAACTTTAAATCGTTGTATTCATTGTGGGTAAGAACATATTATGGACTTGAAGAACACAGGCAAATTTCCCATAAACTGGACATTTCATGCAATATTATTAGTTGTTTTTCTCCAATGTTCAGTAAATTAAGAAATAAGGACTTGCCAACCAAACTTAATTATTCTCAGCATATCTGTTTTTATAAATGAAACACCACATCTCTGATTTTCCCATTGGCTTTGGGAAATCTTCAGATATTTTACATTTGAAAAATATTTCTAGCTTTTAATCAATTAATTAATTAATTTTGGAACTGGGGATTGAGCTCACAACCTTGCACTTGCCAGGTATTTTATTTTTTCTAAACTTAGAAATTTGTGCATAGAAAGGCAACCTCAAAATATTAAGAAAAGCTGTACAATGTTTATAATGTCACATTATGAGTGCCTGAGAATACTAATTTGTCCCTATTAAAAAACTTGATTCTATTACCTCTGATAAAGTTTATATTTTTCTGTAAATCCAGATCTAACATGGCTTCCAACAACCTATTTTAATTATGAATTAACTAAAACAGCACTATTTCATAGAAAAAACCAGGAAATATATACTTGAGAATTGTCTGTCTTTTATATACAGGCATTTGCCAAAGGAGCAATACTTACAAAATCATAATTTCTACTGCCTTATATATTTTAAAATACAAAAATTAACACACAACATCAACATAAGATGCATTCGATAGCATTTTAAGTATGAAAATTAAAATTATAGAAACTTCAAATCGTGTTTCACAATCAGTATTTCATTATATTTAATTTCATTATTAAACCCAGGGCTTTTGCATAAAGCCACATTGCAAGTCATATTTTTATTAAGCAGGGTATGACTATGTCAATAAGTTGCCTATGCTGGGCTAGAATTTATGATCCTAAGATTACAAGTGTACACAACAATATCCAGCTTTGTCTTTTGTTTTTGAATCGAGAAGATTAAACAGATCTGATATTTTTCAAGGTTTCTTTAAATATATTGTTATGATTTGTGTCTGAATGGCCCCCAAAGCTTCATGCAGTCAAGGGGGTAGGTTTTTTGAAGACAGTTTGTTAAACCTGGACCTCTTGTTTTCATGCCCTCACCTCAGGAAGCAGAAGTACAACATTTCAAGTTCCACTCAGCAGGATGCTGAAGTCCTCACTTTGCAAACATCTTCAGCCCGTGCAAGAGGAGGGCATGGAGATGGTGTAAGTGCTACACCCACACGAAGGCATGTAGCCGGCTTACACTATAAGGGAAGAAAAGAGGCTTGCTCTTCTCTTTTTGCTCTTGTTTTTGGTACCTTCTGCCACCATACACTGCTGCCCCTCTGCCCACTGCCACCCTGCTTTGAAACCTCCACACACTGTAGCTAAATAAACCTTTCCTTCTTTAACATTGTGCATCAGGTATTTTGTATCAACACTGAGAGAAAAGTAACTAACATATATATGAATTTAAATTTTAAAGATATTTCTAAGTTCAGAGGCCCCAGAAGAAGAATTTCTTTCAACATGAGTAATTACGTGTTTGGTTTTCTTAGGTTCTTTCAATTCTCAAAATGTTACAGAAATATTGGTTGTGAGTAGATCTCATTTAGAAGAGAGCTCCTTTAAGAAATTTTTTATTTTAACTTACTTGTATCATATAAGACAAAAGAATTGTTTTATTATATGGATATAAGCACAATTTTTTCTAAATTAAATGCATGAAGACTTTGAAGCACTTATATTCTTAATTATATAACTATAATTATAATTAAAACCAAGCTCTATAGATGCAATTATTAACCAATTTTTCTAGTTTTTATGAACTTCATAATTGATTAAATTTCATAAGTAGACAAACTGAGACTAACCTCCAATATGCAAGACTATCATTTCTCTCCCAAGAGAATATAGAACTCTCACAGCACTTACCAAATACAGGCAACAAAAGCCAATTTACTAATCATTGCTACTGCTAATTAGAAAAGTCATTTCATCTGCGTGAAAACCAGAAACAAAAACATCACAGAATCAATACAATAAAATTAGTGGTAAAGGCAGAAATGTCAAATTTCTATTACTATTTGTTTCACTCCAGTAGACAAAAAGTGGCAAGCTAACTATTTCAGTCTATTGGGAATTTTTTTCTGACAAAACTTGGCTACATCCATACTTTCACAATGATGACCTGAGGAGGTTTTACATGAAAGTGAAAATGCCATGAATGTTCAGTGATCTTACTTTATCTCAGCCAAAACTTATCCCTGATTTAACTTATTACACCTCTAACACTTAATAATCCATACTATATCTGTATAAATTATATTAAATATAAAACGTATTTTCACATTTCTATTACATCTAAACTTATACCTATGAGAACAATCAGATATTTGATCATGCTATTTGTAACGAGTTATTATGCTTTCATTTTTCACTTGTTTGATCATTTTTTCATGTCTCTATCTTGTAATCTGACCAACTACTTTGAAGATAACAATATGTAACATATTAACCAGTGTTAATCTCCTATTATTTTGTTTTGAAATTCTGTATCACCATTTTTAATTTTTCAATTTAAAATAAAAAAATAACTACAGTAAAAAACCAGAGTATATATTCTTCTTACATATCTAGGTCCATAGTTTAACACCATGTAGCTTCCTTTTGTTTTCAAAAACCCTCAAACTACTAAATAGTCTCATCACCTTAAACTTCTTTCTTTCTTTTTTCTTTCTTTCTTTATTTCTTTCTTTCTTTCTTTCTTTCTTTCTTTTTCTTTCTTTCTTTCTTCCTTTCTTTCTTTCTTTCTTTCTTTCTTTCTTTCTTTCTTTCTTTCTTTCTTTCTCTTTCCTTCTCTTGTCAATATTGTTGAACTAACAAAGACTCATGTAAACCAGTGTTGTAACTCTTATCCTTTTAGCCTGTTTCAGGTAATCCATTGTGCCTGTCCTGTTTCCCAACAGCATGCAGCTGTCGATAATGTGTCAATAGAATTGTGATTGATCAACCAAAAGCAAGAGAAATCTTGTAGAATTCTGAGTTCAGTGGTCAAAATAAGCGTGGCCTTCCACTTTGAGATCTGAGTAAAAAGTTGAAATTCTGAACATTTTTGACTAGTCCTTCAATTGAATATTTAATATGATTAATTCATAAGCCAATACTCCAATCACTAACACCATATATATAATTTTACCAAGAAAGATCAAAAGACTGGAAGAATAAGTTTGCTTGTTTGTTTGCTTGAAATGACAGCAGAGAGATGAAAGAGCGAGCACTTGTGGGTACAGAGTTTTCTTTTGGGGTGATGCAAATTTTCTATATTAGTAGTGATGATAATACAAATTTTAAAATACACTAACAGTTCAATAGTGCAATTTCCATGGTATGTGAATTATAGTCTCACAAGTAGAAAAACATAAAGATCATCAGAGTTTAAAATTGACAATAATTGATATATATTACATTTACCTCCAGAATAAATTTAAATTTAATGTGATCTAATTGATAAATACAAAACAAAGAGAAACAACAAAGTAAAACAAAACTTTCTTCTCTCAATTTATTAGGAAACAGTATGCTTGAATCAGTTGTTCTTAGTGAAAGTACAACAAATTAGAGGATAAATTAATTTTCACTACGAATTGTTGTCGTTTTTGTTCAAGAATCACTTGCCGAGGCCTAAATTTTCTTAGTTTGAACCAGTATTCTCGTCTACTCTCTCACTCTTTTCCTTTGTCTCTCTCCTTGTCTTCCTCTCTCTTTTTCTTTTTCTCTTTGCTGGAGATGAGCCCATGGTTCTCTTTATGCTATTCAGTCATTTTACAACTGAGCTACATCCCCAGCCCTTATCTTTTTATTTGAAATTTTTTCTGTCATTGAAGGAAAATGACAGAGTAGTTTCATGTTTCTCCTTCTTCTTTATTCAGTAACTCCCTTCAAAAGAAAAAGAAATTGAGTAACTCCGACCTTACTGAGAAGCAAATAATATGTTAAAAACGTTCTAAAGAAGCTTAAACTCTGTTCGGTAGTAGAGGATATATCAAGATGTACCTCACTCAAACAAAGTACTTTAATAAAGTTACAATAAACCTGTGTTGACAAAAGAAGTAGCCTTTGATGGCAGAATCATAGTTATCTCTTAATAAAATCTGCAACAAAACAAATACTACAAGTAAAGTCCAAATTATACTTTCTGAAATTTTACTAATCACAGGCATACGAAACATGGTACTTACTGTTCTTTGGGAAGAATGTTTATGATATAATTTTCATCCAAGTATGACACTGACTTAACTTCAGAAACCACCAAAGAAAGACAGCTTTTTCTTTCATGGAAGCTGTCTATCTAATTATATGACCTCCTACCACTGTGACAACTTTGGGAAGAATGTTTATGATATAATTTTCATCCAAGTATGACACTGACTTAACTTCAGAAACCACCAAAGAAAGACAGCTTTTTCTTTCATGGAAGCTGTCTATCTAATTATATGACCTCCTACCACTGTGACAAACTGTAAGACTGTGACACTTCAAACCTCACACCATTATTACTGCCAGGTGCAGGAACTGAAAACCTGGACTATACATGATTAAAAAAAAGAACAAAAGTTCAAAAAGTGGAAAGGAAAGTGTCAAATCACAATATTGAAATATGTGAAGGTTTTCCCATTTTTATTCTAATTAACTAGTTTGGTTTGAAAATAAAAACAGAAGAGATACTTAAATTTGGTAAGGGACATGTTATAAATATCTTCTTTAAAACAAACTATGTCTTCAATAACCTTCAATTTGAATAATTAAGCCTTCTAGACAATTATTTTATATTCCATTAAATTTTAAAACTTAAAATCTGTAAATTTGACAGTTAATATTAAGCAGGTTTTAAAATGCTAATTATAAATTTATGACAACATTTAGTGCTAGACGTCTTTTGCTATTTTGTAATATCAAATTCTGTAATTTAAACTGTAATGTCATTTTCATTTGTTTAAATTTACTTTTCATAAGTTTATAATCGTATAAATTGTGTCACATAGGAAAAGCACTGATTATATTTGCTTTGCATTTACAGTTAGAAATGAAGCATGATTTAGTGTATTCTTAATGCTATTGATTCTTTGTATTTTAGAAATTTCATATTATATTTTTGGGATAAAAAACAATAAAAAGAAAAGAAGAAAATATGGCCAATATCTTTGTTGTATCAATGGAAATATTAACGTGATGTGTCTTTTTTACTATAATTTAAACTCTTCTATGTAACAAAGCTCAAGGAAGACAAAACATTGATCTTCAGTGTATCTTCTATATTTTCATAAGCAACACTGCTGAACAGCCACTTTCTGACAAGCAGTGAACAGGAACACAGATGATCTGACCTATGCAGGCACAGATTTGTTTTCTTGGTCTTCACATGTTTGAGAGGAAGCCACATGTCCAGATTCACTATTTTCAATAAAGCAGAAGTGGTGACATTATCTCCTCCTGGGTATATCAACTCATTGACATTTCTTAAAGATACTGTGGTCTGGGCTCCAAATCTCTGCCAGGATAGAGAAAATGAAAAGTGCCTTACAAGGGAAAATTCCATTAACTTTTATGATTGTTTTGACTAGTTTTTAGAGAGAGTGAGTGTGTTTTATGAAAAAAATGAGAAAACAAACAAACAAAAAAACTTCAAGAAGATTTGGAATGGCTTTAAAAAACTCTAAATAAAATTTGCATTATTTACTAAGTAAGCATCCGGACTACCAACACTCAGTAACTAAGACACTAAAAGAGATTTCATAGTTATAATGGGATAATTTCACTTTCGACCTTAATTTAAGTATTCTTTATCTTGGAAGATATATTTTCAGAAACTACCAGCAGACTTGTGAAAGGAATAGTAAATGCAAGTTTAAGGTTTTTGTTAATTCTGTATTAGCAGTATGCTTAAATTGGAACTCTGAGTGTGAAGACTTTTCGTATTTTCATGGAGTATTTTAATATTTACAAGGAGAATCTGCTTTTAACTTGGGAGAGGAGTTTTCATAAGCTGGGCTTAGTCCACCAGAGTGAATGAAACAAATTCCAAACATGTGCAGAACCTGAACTTGTACATGGATCTTGGAAGACACTTCAAAGAGCCATTTCAATGGACCATATCTAAGACTTCAGCTTATGCTGTGTTTCCATAGATGTTGCCAAGCTTTCGAACACTTGAAACTGTAGCCTAAGTTTAAAATCATTTCATATATATATATGATGGAATGAACTACAATATCATTACTTTATACAATAACACAGAAAATGCATTTTAGGTTGAAAATATTATTTGGATTAAGTGAAATATTTTTGCTGCAGTATATCTGATAATTTATCTCTTGGACTATTTTATGAGTGTGTGAGTATGTGTGTGGGTGTGTGTCATACACAGGCTCATGTGTGTGTCAAGCTTTCTTATTTGTATAATCAAGTGGAATGAGTCACTTAATGTGACTGATATTCTTGTCTTCTCGAAGTAGTTGTTAAATGGGGTCAGACTTGAGTCAGTTGAGCAGTTGTGTATAATGTATAACCAAGTAACATAATTTCACATATCCCTGATATATACTGACATATAACATTATGTTATTTTCAGGAATGGGTGTACTGTAATCTACTCAATGAAATAAAATTTTCACAAAGCTTAACATCTATTTGTTGAAATGTTTTGAAGCACTAAATCTGCTGGAAGATAAAATAGGTAAAACTTTGGAAGTGATAGGCATAGGAAAGGACTTTATGACAGAACTTCAATTGCACAAAAACTAATACCAACAATCAACAAATTATAGTATGGTTACTTAAAAAGTTTTTGGCTGAAATAAAACCTAAACAGAATGAAGAGACAACCACCAGGTTGAACAGCAGGATGCAAAACAAAACAAAACAAAATAACAAACAAACAAAACAAAGTTAAAAAAAAACAATAAAACAAAAATTTGCCAGCTACTCCTCGCAGAAGATTGATTTCTAGAATATATAAAGAATTAAAAAATAAGACTGCCTAACATTAAAGACCCAATCCATAAAGGGCAATTGAAATAACTAGACACGAACCGAGGATTTAGCTCAGTGGCACAAGCGCCTGCCTGACAGGTGCGAGGTCGTGAGTTTGATCCCTGGTACCAAAAAAAGAAAAAAGAAAAAAAAAAAGAAGAAAAAATAACTAGACATATTTCAAAGAAGTACAAACCACTAAAAGGCACATGGAAAATTGTTAGAGAAATGCAAATCAAAAGAACACAGATTTCTTGTTACAGTTTAGATAAAAAATGACTCCTAAAACTTCTGTGCATTCAGATTGGGACTTCGGCAAGGTGGATGGATGATGGAAGTACTACCAATGAAAGCGAGGTTAGGAGGTGGGGTCTATTCAGAAGGACTGCCCACTGGGTGGTGAGACCCGGAAGGATTTGTCTCTCTCCCCTGCTCCTTCTCTCTCTGCTTTTGGGCTGCCCTGACATGAACAACTTTGCCTTGTCCAGGCCTTTCTGCATTGCCATTTCTGCCTTGAAGCCAGCTATTTAGAGTCTTTAAATGTGAACCAAAATAGATCTCTCCTCCTTTAAATCGTGTGTGTTGGATATTGTGACTAAAATATTGAACAGCAGAAAGAATGGCTATCAGGATGAACTCATGAAACAACAAACATTAGTGCAGTTGTGTGGAAAAAAGGAAACTTCTACAATTGTTGGTGGGAATGCAAACTAGTACAACCACTATAGTGACCAATATGAAGAGTCCCTAAAAATTAAGAGTAGAAATTCCATTTGTCCCAACTATATTTCTTCCAGATACCTTCCCAGAAGAATTAAACATATCTTATTATAGTGATATATAGATATCCAGGTTTATAGAAGCACAGCTCATTGTACCGTTATGTAATCACAACTCAGCAGCAGCCTATTGCTCAACAGATGATTAGATTTAAAAACATAATACATATACACAATTGTGTAGCATTCAGCCATCCAGAAGGATAAAATTTGAGTCATTTGTAGGAAAATGGACGCACTTTGAGTTCATAATGCTATTTAATAAATCAGTCACAAAATGCTAAATATCACATTATTTTTCTTATATGAGAAATCCAAAATGTAAATAATTTACAGAGAGAAATGAAATAAAGATGATGAGAGACAGGGAGATGAAATTTTAGGAATTAAAAATGGGCTGTGGAAATTGGGGGAATGGTAGAACAGGGAAGAAAAGGAGAAGTAAAATGGATGAAGATGTGCGCAGTATGTGAACCAGCATCCTGTGCTGAGTATGTCCATTGCATATGGCAAAATATACTAATAAAAATGTATTTATTCTCATGGCAGTTAATTTTCTATATATGTTAGAACAAAGACTTCTCTAAAGTAATAACCACTGAAAGAAGCTAACCAAATATGAAATTTTGCAACTGAATGAAAGAAAGCAAAAAAATGAAATAAGAAAAAAGCAATCAATTTCATTAATGAAAAAAAGTTTCACTAATAAAAGCACATATACCCTAAGCTAGATAGTCACTCAGAATTTCTCTACTTGTGATACCATAAAATGATTCTGCCTTTACAGATATCAGTGAAATATTGATTCTGCTGCTTTTTAAGGAAGTGCAGCATGGCATTGGTCAATCTGCAGGAAACTAGTTCTCTAGTTTTCAATTTACAGGATTTTTTCTCCCCTATAGTAGGCTGCTTATGCAACAATATGTTTTTTAATTATTCTATGTGATATTTGCACTTAAAAATAAAATTACAAATTGACTTTGGCAGCATTCAATTTCAATTAAAATCCTGGTATCATCATACATCAATTATATTGTTTTATGTTATTTTTCTTTTTGAAATTTTATGTGATAATAGTGCTACTTCCTGACAGAATTATTGTGTGTGATTAAAAGTTATCATATGTAAACCAGTGAAAATAGTTTTGGCACATAATATGATTAAAGTGTAAATTACAATATTACAAGAAACAACATGATTAAGGCAGTGATGATGATGATAGATTTTGTCTATTGGAGTTGGAAGTTTAACCTATGTTTTCCCCTAACATATCATATTCTTTCTGAAAAGACAAAATGTGGCATTACTCTATTTCTATCATTAACACTGTTAAGGATTATGGCAATATTTTTTTAATTCCCATCAATTTTAATAAACCTAAACTGCTGATACCTAGGAGCACTTTGAAATGAAATTAACTAATTTGAACACATGCTTAAATGGGTTATTAAATAATATGGTTATTTTTACAATTTCATACACAAAACAAATTGGTGGTCTATCAAACTACCAGATTACAAATTAGCTTTTCTTAGCTAAGCACTAATACATGCCTGGGAAAGTCGTGAATTATTTTAATCCATATCCTCTGAACCTGGGATAAGCATTAATAAATATTTGTCAAGGTATTGTCACTACTTTTGGGTACATGATTGAATGTGACAAAGGTACCTATTCAAAACAGTAAATTTGCACACATGATAATGTATTTCTATATGTTGTTCTTTGAAGGAAATTCCATTTTTCTGTATCTCTTATTTAAATGTAATTTATTTTAATAAATGTTGATCATGAAAAATGTTAATATTTCAGCCTTATCATCTTATAGTTTAATAGTTTCAGATACTGGCCTTAATAGTTTCAGATACTGAAAGAACTAAAATATAAATAGCACATTTAAAGAACTCTGAAAACATTTCAACCTTGTTAAATTCTCACAAAAAATATAAGCAAAATCAGTCAAAAATGATTCAGACAAAAATACTGGTTGAGAAGCTGGTTACTTATCAATAGGCATTTACAATTCCATCTTATAGCCTGAAATAAAATTTGCTGTATGGAGTGATTACATTTGAAATTACTGTAACATTTTAATGCAACTGCAAAACCCTAAAAAAATACGCTGCCATTTTCTGCAAAATAAATGAAGAAGCAGGGCATTTTTAGCACAGTCATTGAAGGCCACAGATGATAACTATTTGTGGTACCATTAACTGATGTCTTTGCTCATACTTGAACTTCCTTATGATATTGTGGCATTCAGCATTACTTTATATCTAAACTAAATACCGGCATCCTGTTTTAGGATATAATAAAATGAATCCTAATAGGGTGATCCTGTTGGGAAATATACACTAATCTTACCAACATGACTAATTTTCCTCTTAATAAATGATTCCCACTACACTTTCAGATCCATTGAAAGTTTTGTATTGCATCACAATTTCCATGTTAACGTTTCTGTAAATTGCAAAACTCTGAAATGTTATATAGAAAATAAAATAAGATGCTGTGAGGATAAGATTTATTTCTAAGTTAGAAGTAATTTAAAGCAAATAATAAATATGTTTTTATTGCTTGCTGGCCCTAAAAATGTTTATTAACAGCATTAATTTCTCTAAAGTGTTGATATGCTTCTGGTGAGTAAAATACATTTAGTAAGGTACGTGATTTAAGGGGAAGAAACTAACACAAAGTCACCTTTTGTAATCATGTATTGGAATAAAAATCTGTATGAATATTTAGGAATTCATATGTAGTGAAAAGCAGTCTTGGGCTGGGGATATAGCTCAGTGGCACAGTGCCTGCCTGGTAAACATGAGGCCATGAGTTCGATTCCTAGTACTAAAAGGAAAAAAAAAAGCATTTTTGAATCTAAATCCATACACATGCTTGTGTATGATGCCTATTAGAGCCATAAATGTAGCATAAAATATTTTCAACTGTTGCTGATAAAGCAAATAATTTAAAGCAAAAACACTGGTTTATAACTGTGAAATGTGAAAAAAATAACGTTCCTTGTGATAAAGAATTAATTAGCAAGGTCTAAAACACATGTACTATATTCTCAGTGTCATTGCATATATTCCATACCTTGTTTTGACATGGATTCTTATGAAAGAAATTATGTCTTCTTATTAATGACATTAGCCATACATAAAAAATGAGGTTTTGTGAGAATAATAACTACAAAAAGACCAAATGTATATTCCTTTCTTTCTGTGTTTGCCTCAATAGCACATTGAAAGCAACAGTTGATAATAGTTATTCATTATTGAGAGCATTTAGGGCATGTTTCTCAAAGGGAAAAGGAAGAAAAAAAGGAAAATAGCAGATGGCATGTGTGTTAGAGACGTAATGTTATAACATTTTTAAAATATTCAAATTTAGAAAAAAAGTCACTTTTGGAGTTCTAATCATCTTTTTATGTAATTGCATTGGGTCTTGGTTTTTACAATATTTTGATAGTCAAAAGATTAGGCCAGAATTTGAAAGTTAAAATTTGGGGAATCAAAATAGAGAAAATATTTAAATCCAAAGCAAAGACATAGTGTTCAGAGGAGGGAACAGACATTTAAAAGATAGGGGAGATAATGACTGACTCCTGGAGCTCACTGATCAAAATGAAAGGAGAGAATGGAAAAACTAATAACATATGAGATAGCAAGTAATGTGCTAGACAAGAAGGTAGAAAGTGTAAAAAGTGTAAAAAGTGTGTAGTGATCCTATAGTGGTCTTTGATCTGCATGGCGGATAAATTTTGATATAAAGCCATGAGGTCAAAAGTGAATTAGATAAGAGGTCAGAGAGCATGGGGAACATTCACTGTGGGCCTCAGGTACAGTCAAGAATTTGCAGAAGTTTGGGTGAAAGGAACCGAGAAGGTGGTATGGTATTACCTGAGAAGAGAAGCATGAAATTGGGCAAACATTTTAATAAAATGACAGATCAATCCTTTGTATATAAATAGAAGTGATTCTGTACACATAAAACTCATGATATGAAAGGAGAATTGTAAGGCTGATGACCTTAGGTAAAAGAAAATGAACTGATTTTAAATCTATTTGATAGGAGATAACTGAGATAAGAAACTGAGCAGTTAATCTGGTACCAGGTAAGGAAACTGGAAAAAGAGGAATGAATCCCAATACACTGGGTGTTGGACATCTGCAATGTTTTATTTCAATTCCTACATTTTTCTCATCTAAGTAAAAGGCAAGTTAGTAAATTAACAAAGAGTACAGAGAAAAGATAAAAGATTGAGGAGATGAAAGATTTGAAATCATTGTCAAAGAGAAATAGGAGAGTAGAAGGTAAAGAAATGACACAAATTTCTCAGTGGGAGTAGACATGCACTGCTGATTTGTGGACTGAAATTCAAATATAATCTGTGTGCTTGAACATTTCTCTTTGGCATTTTTCTCTCAAAAGTAGTAAGTTTGGCAATTACCAACCTAGATCACTTGGCATTTTGTTTCTCTTATATTAAGTGTTTATCACAGCATCTTGCTGATTTTTTGAACATATAGAATACATTTTCTTCCTTCAGAGAGGGAAAGCTCTGAATCAAAGTCAATGATACTTTGTCAATGAAATTTAAGACATAATTATAGGATAATAGATAACATGCTTAAATGTCACACCCTGCTACGTTGACAAATTTTAGCTGATTGACACATTTTAACCAGTTTCCAATGACTTTGTTTTATTTTATGGAATGACTTTCGGATTTGAAATGAAAAATTAAAAGTATTTTAATACTATAGTGTTAACAAATGTATTGTTTACATACCATTTTGAAAGGGCCTAAATTTTATGTTCAGCATTAAATAATATCAGTAACAGCAGAATTATTCTTAAGTAAATTCACATCATCCAAGCTATCAAGTCTGTTTATTAGGATAATTACTACCACGACCTTAGCTTCCATACATATCTACCTCAAATTATGCATATATATTTCCTCTGATAATCAAATAACATTGATTACATTAGAGAAAAAAATTTTCTAATACTTACGTTCAGATTTGGGAATTCTAATTCTAAAGTTCTTAGTACTATACTACCCCATTTTTTTTGTGGGGGGGGTACCAGGGATTGAACTCACAACCTCATGCTTACCCGGCAAGCACTTGATCCACTAAGCTAAATCCCTGACCCATTTCTTAGTTCTAGAATTAGCTATAAGATGAAAAATTTTGTCACATAAACTATCAAATAATGTATTGACCATCGATCTTTATTTTAATCACTATAGTAAGCTAGAGATAAAGGTTGTTAAATACTTGACATTTTTAAAACTAAGAACTTTTCTTTTTTAACATTTGAAATATTGACTAATGATGCAATATCAACTACTATTAGGCAAAATATCCAAATATATTTATAACACATATATTTCAGTCCATGAAGTGCAATATTTAAAGTATTTTTTCTTGTGAATGCAGTTTAACAGATACGAAGATATCCAAAGAAAATATTAGCACTAGCCACTGAGTTCTTATTTAATGTTATTTAACATAAGAAAGAACATGTTAAAAGTCATATGCTTTCTTTGTTGCAAACTAGCAGGTGCTCTATCCTTTTAAAATTTATATAAAATATAGAAATTCATTTTTAAAAAATCTATAATGTATTTAAGCACAATTAAAACAAACAACATACTATCTCATGTAACAAAATCTGAATTGCTAATACAGTGCCAGAAAAGAGATTCCTATTCCTACTGAATTGCATTTAATTTGCTTCAAAATGTTAAGTTTCAAATGTTCAGTATCATTCATATATATACATATGTATATATTCATATTCTAACAACATATTTCTTATTAAGATTTACTGTTTAAATTTGTGTATCAAATTTCATTCTGAAATTTTCTTGAGAAAGAAATAACTTTACTCAAATTGAATAAAAGTAGATATTACTAAAGAAAATGTAAACATCTCTTCTTATTTCAGTGAAAAAAATAAAATTTCATAGCAAAATAATTAGAGATTAACAGTATTAAATGTACTATGTGTCATGATCTTATAAGAATGGTCAAAATGTTACTCAGACTAAACATCATAAAGAAAAAAAGATTCTCTCTTACAAAGAAAACACGAACAAATAAAAGGACAAAATTATCTTTTCAATGAATGAAAGAACCTAGTAGTATAATTTGAACAAATTAGCATTTATCTTAAAATATTTTTCAAATAATAAAATAGATAATTTGGGGAGTTATTTGGAATTCTCCCTATTTCCATTTATCTAGCTTTGTTTTGCTTTTTATGTGTATTTATATTCTGAATTTCTCATATATGAGAAACCATGCAGTATTTAAGCTGTGTGTCCTACTTGTTTCTCTTAACATTTTGTTCTCAAGTTACGTCTATTTGCCTATGAATGCCTCAAGTTTAACTTTCCACATGGCAGAGTAGTACTCCACCATGCATAAATATCACATTTTCTTTATCCATTCATCTATCGATGAATGAATGCAGGCTGTTCCCAAGATCTAGTCTTAAAATGGGCTGCTATAAACATAGGTATGCATATATCCCTGTAATGTGATGATTCTAACGATTTGGAGAAAATATGTAGAAGGAGGATAGCTAGATCAAATGAATTTCTATTTTTAATTTTTTCAGGGAGTCTCTTCACTGATTTGTAAGGTGTCTGTAGTAGTTCACATTCCCACTAACACTGTAGAAGATTTCCTTCTTACTTATATCCTCACCAGCATTTGTTAATTGAGTTTATGATGATTGCCATTCTTCCTGGAACAAGATCGAATATTAATGCAGTTTCAACTTAGATTTCTCTAGTGGCCAGCAATGTAGAACATTTTTTCATGTATTTATTGGTCAATTGCATTTTTTCTGAGAAGCATCTATTCACTTCAGTTGATCATTTTTTATTTGGGTCTTTTATTATGAGGAATATGTTTTTAGTTTTTTTTTTTAGTTTTTTTTTTTTTGAAGGAAGGAAAGGTTTTTTTAGCTCACAGTTTATAGAGGTTTCAGTCCATAATCTAACTAAACTTAATTCTAAGGAACAGATTCTCTATGCCACCACCATTCTGGAAACTGGTGTGACACCTGCCACCATTCTGGAATATGGCGCACTGCAACTTTCTTCTCCAAGCGAAGTCTTTCATTTTTGCAGCTTTGAGGCCGCGAAGGGTAGAGACCCATGTCTTCCTGGAATGCCCTCAAGCTATCTTTTCTATTCTTCTATTCCTTCCCAGGAACCAAGATCTCAGCTGTACCTTTACAGTCCACAGCTTTACTGGAGCTTCCTTTCTGGCCAAACTCATAATGTTTTATATCATCCTACTTAGCTCTTTGTTCTTGATTCGCTATGTAAATCTGGCTAACAGCCTCTAACAATAGCCATGCCACTGCATAAACATTCAACTGCCTTGAAATTTCTTCTGCGAGATTAATTCATCTACCACCCTTAATCTCAGTCTCAGGCAAAGTCTCCAGACATGAGCAAAATGCAGACAAACTTCCTTTGAAGCCATAACACACATCATCTGGAGTCTGACAACCCATGCAGTCCTTCTTTCCAGCAGAAACCTCCCAAGCCTGGTCTTTACTGGTTTTCTGGTCTTCTGATCTCTGACAAGAATCTGCAGTACAGAATACCATAAGCTGTTTCAGCTCTATGCTTTTGGGTGACATCTTGGAAACTTTCCGAACTCTTCCCACAAGCCATTCCCAAAGACTCTTAAACCATATGGTCGGGTGTAGTCGCAGCAACAAACCCACTCCTCTACTATCAAATTTTGTCTTGGTTATTTTTCTCTTGCTGAGACAAAATGCCTGATGCCCAAAATGAAGGAAGGAAAGGTTTATTTGGCTCACCGTTTGTGGCGATTTCAGTCCATAATCAGCTGGCCCTAAGGCAGGGTGGCATGGCTAAGGGGCAACCATTCATGGTGGCCATAAGCAACAAGAGTGAAAAGGACAAAGGGGCTGAGTTCTTTATATATTCTACATGTTAGTCTTCTTTCCAATGAATAGCTGTAGGTTGTCTCTTCACTCTATTGGTTGTTTCCTTTGCTGTGCAGAAGCATTTTGTTTTGATAAGATAACCTTTGTTGATTCTTGATATTATTTTTTAAGCCACTGGAATTTTGTTAAGAACATCCTTTCCTATACATATATCTTCAAGAGTTGTACCTACTTTGTCTTCCAGCAGGTTATGTGTTTCGATTTTAACATTTAGATATTTGTTCCATTTTGGTTTTAGTTTAGTACATGATAGGAGATATGGGTCCACACTCAAGTCTTCGGCATGTGGATATCCAACTTTCCTAGTGGTGTTGATTAAAGAAGCTATTTTTCCTCCAGTGTGTGTTTTTGGTTCCTTTGTCAAAGACAAAATAATTGAAACTTCCAGAAACTGTTCTTGCTTATTTTACATTATTCTATTCACTGATGCATATGACTGGTTTTGTGTCAATACCATTCTGTTTTAATCACAGTAACTTCTTGGTATAACTTCAAATATAGGATTGTGATGCTTCTGGCTTTGTTTTTGTTGCCTAGGATTGGTTTGGGCTATACTGGGTCTTTTCTAATTCTATGTGAATTGTAGGACAATTTTATCTAGATCTGTGAGAAATGCCATTGATATTTTGACTGGGATTGCGTTAAATCTGCATACTTTTTTAAGCCAATCTATGATTTTATTAATCAATAATGCAGAAGCATCAGTGATAACTGTTTAAACATTAAAGTTTTTAAACAGACAAGTTGGCTTAAATTTGTGCATAAATGACTTCTACTTCATGCAAATACACACACAAAAATATTCCCTATTTTCATGTACAAGTATCGCTATATCATTGATTACAAATTATTAATGACAATACAAACTGTAATAATCAATATATATTTGGACTGCCACAATTAAATGAACATTATGTTGCTTGGAAATGTATCTATTTTGATTTTATTGATTCTGCCTATCCAGAAAAAGGGGATCTCTCTCCCTTTCCTGATGTTCACCTTTTTTTTTCAGGTATGTATTTTTCATTATAAAGGCCTTTCACTTCCTTGGTTGGGTTAATTTCTAAATATTTGGTTTTTCTTGATACTATTGTGAATGACATTGTTTTCCAAATTTCTTTCTCAGTGAGTTTGTTATTAGTATATAGGAATGCTACTGATTTTTGTATGTGTGTTTATTTTGTATCCTGCTTCATTGCTGAATTTGGTTACTAATTCTAAGAGTCTTTTGGATGAAATGTTTGGGTTTTGTAAGCAGAGGATCATGTTATCTGCAAATAAGTGTACTTTGACTTTATCCTTTCCTTTTATTTCTTTCTCTTGCCTGATTGCTGTGGCTAATGTTTCAAATATTATACTGAACAGGATTAGTGATAGTGGACATCCTTTCCTTGTTCCTGAATTTAGAGGGAATCCTTTCAGTTTTCTACTCATTTGATATGATATTGGCAGTGACATAAAGCTGGTCATGAGTGACTTTTATTAGATTGAGATATGGTCCTCTGTATCAATAGTCTTCATTTATATTTTTCTGTCATGAATGGATGTTGGATTTTGTCAAAGGCTTTTTTTGTATCTATTGAGATGCTCATGTGATTTTGGTCCTTGCTTCTATTTATGCCATGGATGGCATTGATTGATGTACATATATTAAAACATCCTTGCAAGTCCGGGATGAAGCCTGCATGGTGATAACATATGATTTTTTATGATGATTTGTTTCATTCTGTTTGCCAGTAATTTTTTTAGAATATTTGCATCTATATTCATTAAAAATAATTCTGTATCAGTTTTTCACTGTTCAGTTTTTTCAATGGGTAGATAGTGAAAATTATCCATAGCTAGACTAGACTTTACAAGCAGACACTTTATTTGAAGGGTATCAGGCTCTAGTCCCTAGCACAGAGAAGTTTTCTTTGTATTGGAAAAGACATGTTGAAGTTAGAAATCTTGAAATGTGGAGATTTGCTGTACAGCAAAATAGCATCCTCTCAAGAAAGGTGCTTCACAAAAACAGAAGAAAGAGAACCACAAGAAAGAAGGAGACGTGACCACAGACACCAAGTTAGAGTATTGCAGTCCCTGTGTCAGAGAATACTGGCAGTAATCAGCTAGAAGAAGCCCAAAACATGCTTTGGAACTGCATGACTCTGATTGAGAACTGTATTAGTTTACAAGGGTGCTATATAGCTGCCAGAAACTTGATATCTTAAAACAGATAAAATGCTTTCTAAGTAACTTTAGATACCAGAAGGCTGAAATCTGTGACATCTGACTGAGATCACGGAGTCCTCAGAGCCACTTTTCCTCCATAGGTTTTTGAGCAGAGCATATTTTTGTTCAGATCAATGTCCCATTGTAAAATTTAGACACTGTCAAATCACACAGTGAGTTCCAAAAAAGTGAAAAGAATTGGTTTATCTGATCTTTGCGGTCAGGAAAATTAATGTGTAAAAATTAGTAAATGCACTCAATATCCATTATGTGAACTTGTTCATATATCGTAGAAAAATATAAACTTTTGAGCACAGACTTTCATTTCTAAGTCAAGATTGGCTACTAAAGATCAATTGCTAATTTTCCCAAGCAATCATGAATTAGTTCCAGAGAGCTGTTATAAATAGGTGAGCAGATGACAGGCAATTATGACAAGCTTGTCAAACAAAACAATTGAGCAGGAATTCTAATAAGTACCACTTAACATTATTTTATAATGTAAAAAATTAGTACCCATCATGTAATATACATTATTAGATATATATTATTACTTGCTAGCCTTATGGGAATGTCAATGTTGATTATTACTTTGCAGGTTGTTCATGTAGTTTCTTTTGGAAAATAATGAGAGCATTTTCCTAAACTCAGTTCAAATTAAAGGAAAAGTGTTTCAAAGGAGAATTTATAATGAAGCAATATTTAAATGATGCTCATAATCAGATATAGCAAAATTCTTCACTATGTATTTTCTTCCACACAGGTAGATTTTAGGGGTTGCTATAAAATGAACCATGATTGCATAGACACAGAATATAATTGCACAATTATAAAGATTACTTGGATGGTTAAGGTAACTTGGACGCATAAGGTGGAGTGTCAACTTGATTGGCTTGTGAGCTGTACCGGGAATTAATGAAGCACACTTCTGGGCATGCCTGGTGGGTCATAGAGGCATGAGTTTGAAATCTGTATCTGGTCCTTAGCCTTCCTCTCTAGCCCTGTCCTCTTGCTCTGATTCCTGGCCACCATGAATTGAACAGCTCTGTTTCACCACATCCTTCCACCTTGATGTTCCTGCCTTGCAGCCACTGAACATGGGCTGAATTCTCTGAAACCATGAGCTAAATTAAACTTGTCTTCATGGATGTCAGGTATTTGGTCCCAGAATGGGAAAGGTGACTAATGCAATATCTAGGCTATGCTATGTTTCTACATGACTAGCCTGTTTTTATGAGTGCTGTACAATAAAGAGATATTTAGGACCAGGGATATAATTCCACAGCACGGTGCTTGCCTGGCAAGCGCAGGGTCATGAGTTTGATTTCCAGTACCAAAAAAAGAAAGAGAAGCTGGGCGTGGTGGTGCACGCCTTTAATCCCAGCACTCCGGAGGCTGAGGAAGGAGGAGCGTTGTGAGTTCAAGGCCGGCTTGGGCTACAACGCGAGCGCAAGAGCGGCCTGAGCAACATAATGCGACCCTGCCTCAAAAAACTAGGGCCGGGAGGTTGGCTCAGTGGCTTAAGCGCCTGCCCTGGCAGGTGCGAGGTTGTGAGTTTCGATTCCTGGTGCCGGAAAAAAAAAGAAACAAAGAAAATTTAAATTAAACAAATTCCTTGTGATAAAATGTGCTTTGACAGTTCTAAAAAAATTAACCATATTCATTCTTTTTGAAGAATTATTTTAGTTTGTGTTTTACAAAATTGCATATATGCAGAACTGAAAGTTTATAAACAACTTTGTGTTTGAATTAATTTTCTTCATCCATCTAGAAATATTGACCTGAAACTGGAAATAATAAATAAAATATTAATGATTATAAATACTATGAATAAATATCTGATATATGCTTAAGGGCCCATAAATTTCTGCCCAAATAATTTTCTTTATGATGACTAAGTCAGTAAAATTTTTCAAAACAGTCTGTGAAAATACAAATACAAATCATATGCTTCTTGTACTTTAATAATTACAAATTTCCCTGTCATTTTAATATTACTTGCTTCACTTATTTAATAAAGGCCCATAGGATATGTCTTCTCATATAAACATATGTGTTTATATGTATAAATGTGGGGATCATCTGTTGTAAAACCTCATCTTTATTGGGTGATACAGTGTTTGAAGAAATTATCAGTGACAAATTTCCTCTCTGAATTCTAAATGCATATTTTGACAAAAATATTATTTGTTTACCTAAGAAACACTAAGGCATTAAATATACCCCTAACAAAATTTTTCCACTTAATATATATTACAAAGATTCATCTAGTATGTAGTGATATTTAATATTTAAACAATGGTTAGGATTTAATGAAAAAGAATGAATTATTATTTAGATCAGTGTATTCTTTCCAGAGGACAGATGAGGTGAAAATAGATCATGAGAATACAAAGAAATGAACTAAATTTATTGAAACTGGACAGAATTTTCTAAATAACTGGTTAGAAAGACAGTTATTTAGTAGGTACACCAAACCAGCTTTTAAAAAATCTTACTTTGAGACCCACAGAGGTATAAAAATGATCTATTAATCATTAACATTAATCTGATATTTAAAATTTTAAAATAATTTATCCAAGGGTATAAAACATTAATATCTGTGAAGCTGTTTCCCAAGGTGTCTAAATTAGTTTTTCCTCCTACCTGCACTATAGGAACAATTCAATTTCACTAACTTTCTGATAACTTTCAGTGTTTTCCTTATTCCTTGTTTTAATCAATCTAATAGCTATGCAGGGACATTAAACTGTGTTTTAAAATTTAAAATATACTTTATTATTAAAATCATATTTATATTTCTAGCAAAACTGAAAGATACAAATAGTCGATATACACTCTGTTGGCATCCATGCATAGCATCCCAAATTATCAATATTTTCCACAAGTGTGGTGCATTGATTACAATTAATGAACATAAATTAACATATGTTTATCAGCCATATTCTATAGCTTATATTAGTTTTCATTCCTAATGTTGTATATACTGTATGTGATGACTTTTAATATCCTATCCAGTAGTTGCACATCATTAAAACCCCCTTGTGTTTCACTTATTTTATCCACTCATCTCTTTGTGCTCCTCTCTCCCTTGGAAATCGCTGATCTTTTTACTGTCTACATGGTTTGACTTTTTTGAAATGCTGTACAGCCACAATACAATATTTAAGCTTTCAGAGCATCTTCTTTCACACAGTAATATTCATTTAAATGAATGTTATGTGTTTTAATGACTTGATAGCTCATTTCTTGTAACTCCTGAACAATATTTCATTGTTTAAGTCTAGCACAGTATGCTTATATATTCATCTACTTAAGGACAATCTTGATTGCTTCTCTATTTTAGTAATCATAAATGAAAAGTACTATAAATATCCTTGTGCATGTATTTGTCAGAACAAAAATTTTCAACTACTTCAGGTAAACCCAAAGATATTTATTAGATTATATGGTAAGAAGACACTGAAAGACATTGTTTTGTGAGACCCTGATTGTAGGGAGTCATTGAAGCTGCAGATTGATCACATATGGGGCTAAAGGAAGGCCAGCCCTGAAATCCCAAAACAAGCCATGTAAACAAGCTGTTTCAGCTCCAAGAAGGCAAGGGGCCTGGGCTAGTCAGGCTAACAAGTTGCTAGGCAGTGGGGTTGAAACTGACATTCTTCTTTGGAGAGTATAAATAAACATGTTACAGTGGTTGAGCAGTTCCTTCTCTCCTATCAGGAGAGTAAGGGCTCTGCCTGACCCCAGCTTTGTCTCTTCTTTATCTTCCCAACTTCTCACAGTCCTTCACCCCAAGAACCTCAAGAGTGCCATGGGTTGTAGCAACTGATAAACTGAATTTTGTGCTGCCTGTACCATTTTCTTTCTTATCAGCAATAAATGAGAGTACCTAAGGTTTCACATTCTTCCATTTTTTTCAATGTTATGGATTTGGATCTTTCCAGTAGGTATATAGTGGAACTATTTTGTTGTTCAATTTGCATTTCCTTAATGAAATATGATCTAGAACATGCTTTCAAATTACTAATTTTCACCTACATATCTTAGCTGAGAAGGTGTCTGTTAAGATTTTTCTGCATCATTGAGACTGAGAAAACAATACAAAAAAAATCAGTGAATCAACAAGTTGACTAAACGAAAGGTTAAATAAAATTGACAAACCCTTAGCCGACCATATGAAGAAAAGGAAAGAAAAGACACAAATCCATGCAAATAGAAATGAAAAGGGTGAAATAATAGCAAATCTTGCAGAAATCATGAAGATCATTAATATCTAATTTGAGAATATGTAGTCTGATAAGATGGAAAACACAGAAGAAATGAAAGATTCCTAGATACATACAAATTACCAAAGCTAACTCAAGAAGATATAGATTCTAAATAACACAATATCAGTCAATTAAATTGATAATGTAATTAAAAATCTACCAACAAAGCAGAAGATTGTTTTCTCTAATTTGAGAAGAGAGGAATGGCAGTGGAAAGGACAAAAAAATTAACATGTGCTACATACACATATACTATAAACTTCTCCACAATAACTTTAATTATTATGTATTGCAAACTTGTACTAATAAAATTATAATAGAAACAAAATAATAGAATTCATCTACTTTTTCTGGTTTGTCACATTTCTGGCACAGAGTAACTCATAGCTTGTATTTATTATCTTGCTAATGTCCATGAGGTCTTGAATGATGATTCCTCTTTCACTGCTAATATTATTGACAATTTATGTCATCTCAGTCTTTTAATTCATTAAGCAGGCTAGAAGCTAATCGATTGTATCAATCCTATCAAAGATCCAGCTTTGTTTTCATTGACTTTATGTGGTTTCCCTTAATGAATACATTGCGTTCTACCTTTATTCCACATTCTTCTTTTGGCTTTAATTTGTTCATTTTCTAATATCCTGAGGTGCAATTTTAAATGTTTTACTTTTACATTTTTCTTTTTCACTGATGTATGCATTCAGTGCTAAGATTTTCCCCAAGCATTGCATTCTCTGCATAAAATTTGATATAATCTTTTATCATTTTCATTTAAGTATTTTTAAATTTTGGTTGACGTTTCTTTTTTGACTTAATTGTTATTTTAGAAATATTTCTTTTATTTTGTTACTATTTGGAAAATTTCCCCCTTTTTTTCTATTATTTAGGTGTAGATTCATTTCACTGGGGCTTGTGAATAGACACTGAGGATATTTGTTGAACTACATTTCCAGTTTTCTGAAACTTAAACAGTATTTCTCTTCAAGTAGCATAGCTGATCATGACAGCTATGTAGTAAGTCTTACTATAGGATTGATCTTTTCCCACTTTGTTTTTCTTTTTCTTTTTCTGTTTCTTTTTCTTTTTCTTCCTCTTCCTCTTCCTCTTCCTCTTCCTCTTCTTCTTCCTCTTCCTCTTCCTCTTCTTCTTTCAGTCCTGGATCAAGTTGAGAGTTTCTATACCACTAAGCTCCATTTCCAGCACTTTAAAAGTATTTTACTTCGACCTTCTCAAGTTACCTAGGCAGGAATTGAACTTGTAATCTCCTGACTCACTCACACTCTGTGCTAAGATTATAAGTACGAATCACCTCACCTGACTTCCCAGTTTATTTTTTGCAAAAACTGTTTTAACTATTCTGTCATATGTCTTTCTACATAAGGTATAGAGTAAGCCTGCATAAATCTACAAGAATTATTGGTGATATTTAGATAGAAATTACATTAAGTCTAAAAATCAATTTAGGTAAAATTGACATCTTCACTATGTTGAATTTCCTTATCTACATATACAATGTCAATTTGTTAGTGTCTTCACTGATTTGTTTCTTCAGAACTTTATTTTTGATATCACATTAATTTTATACATAGATTTTTAACACTTTTTATTTTTTATTTTTAGGACAATAAAACAAAACAAAACAAAAAACCCCAACAGAATAAAGCCAATCAAAACAAAATAATGAAGGTGATATAGACTTTGAAATAAGATAATAGGAAATCCACAATGGCTAGCATAATGCCTCTTGCTATCTTCAAAATAGCTGCTCATGCCATCAGACATAATGAAATCAAATGAAACAGAACAGAATAAAACCAGTCAAAACAAAACAGTGAAAGTGATACAAGACTTCAAAATACACATGCATTGTTAACTGGATGTTAAGCATATTTTAAAGTTATTGTAAATTAATCCTAGTTTTTGAATTTTCACTTTTAGTGCAAAACATAACTTCTGAAAATAGAGATGGTTTTATTTCTTCCTTTCCAATTGGTGTGACATTTGTTTCTTTCTATTTGTCATGTTGCTTTGGCTAGTCTTTCCAGGACTATATTGATGAATACAGTGCTAAGAGCAGATAGCCTTAATATTTTTCCTGCTTTTAGGGAAAAACTTTTTATTCTTTCATCATTAGATGTAATGATAATTTAAAGATTTTTTCTCATATTGACAAGTGTTTCCTCCCTTGTACTTTTACTTTCTATTTTTTAATTATGAATATAAGTTGAATTTGTCAAAGGCTATATCTCTGCTCCATGATAAAACATTATGCATTCTTTAATGTAGCTTTTGATATCATAGATTGCTTGATTTCAAATAGTCATGTTTACCTGGGATAAATTTCATTTGTTTATGGTGTACAATAGTCATTATATATTTCTAAGTTATAGTAGATAATATAGTGTGAAGAACTTTTATATCTATGTTAAGGGACAATATTTCTCTTTATTTTTCTTTGCTAGTATTGTATTTGTCTGTTTTTTTCCTCCAATAACATTCTTGTCCTCAAAAACTGAATGCCTTCTTGTTTTACATTTTTGAAAAAGGAATTGTACAAAATCATTATTAATATCTTCTTAACTTTTTCTCTAATTATTTGGAACCAGGACCTGAGTCCCAGAAGGTGGATTTTTAGATTACAAATTTGATATTTTTATTACTACAGGCCAGTTCAAAATGCCTATTTCATCTTGGTTAGTTGGGACACTCTTTTGCTTTTGTGATATCCATTTTTGTATGCTGTTACGTCTTGAATATAAAATTCTTCATAGTATTTTCTCATCTATTTTTAATGCTTATAGTATTTTACCATGTAAGCTAACTTAATAATAGTGTTAGAGATTTGCATATTCTATTTTATCTTTGAAAGATTTCCTAAAAGCATCAAACTTGATTTTTTAAAGAATTTTGAGTTTCAATTATATATCTCTATTATTTATTTGCATTACTACTTAATTCTGCTCTTGAACTTTGTCTATTCTGCCTTCTTTCAGTTCATTTTGTTCCAATTTGTCTGAATTCTATGTTATAAACTTACAATGATAGTCTTTTTTTCAATGCAAAGTTATTGTAATGGAATTTCCCTCAAAGTGTTCTTTAAGTGAACCCTGTATTTCTCATATCAAGGAGTTGTATGTGGGTTATAGAAATACAACTGTAGGTATAGCAGATTCAAGTATGCATGCCTAATGGAAGTGATCCTAAATTGTATCCAAAGTATAGCATTAGTTCATGAAAAGAACAGAGAATAATTGAAACAGAAAAAAAGGAGAAAACAGAAACATTAAGTTGAATGTGAGCAGCTGAATAAATATTTTGCATAAATTTGAAAGGAATTTATGTTTTCAAAAAATGTGGGACTGGAGCCTAGAATTTTATGTGACTTTAAATATTCTCAGAAAAGATTATGGAAGAAAATTAAAATGGCTCATTATAATGTAATGACTGTGTTCAATGAAAATGTATTTGTCCATGATTGAAATTTTTTCTACTTTTCTACCTCACTGAATTTTCATCCTTCTAAAAGCTCTCAGACTGTTTTTTGTCTGCAGCTGAAACTTTAAATTATGATAACAGCAATTTAATAAAGCAGGACTAACTAAAATCACTGGAATACATTTTTGTAAAAGAAAATTGGACATTTTTTTCTGAAAATAAATTGGTAAAAGCAGAGAAACACTAGAAAAGAAGTCATTACACAAACCAAAAACCTAATTTTATTACATAGGGAACATTCTATTATTTTAGATATGTTCCATTAAAGAATGTGAAGTTTTAGTTAATGCATATTAACACATACTTTAATATTTATTTAACTGTACTTGCACTTGTTTCATAATATTATAAAATTTCTTCTTATTACAAAATGTTCTTTAAGACTTCAAGTTGATGCCATGCTTATAATTTATACATTTTAAAGGGGAAAAAGAATTTAAGAATACATAATTCTTCATATAAAATTTGTTATCAATATGAACACCTTGCTAGTAAAAGACACATTAATACCCTTCTCAAAATGTTCCCCTTGCATTGAATACACATCCCATCACTCTTTCCACTTTTTGAAGTAGTTCTGAAAGTCTTCTTTTCTGAGAGTCTTTAGTTGTGCTATGGTAGTTGCCTTGATGTTCTGAACTGACTTTGGGGAAGAAACAAAAATCACTAAGTCCAGGATTTGGCAAATAAAGTGAGAACACACAGCAATACTTTTGTCATCCTCCCTTTCCAATGAATGACTCTCAGAATCTGCATTCAGTGTATTTTTATCCTAAGACACTCTACTTAGAGAAATGGAAAATATTTAAAATAATTTGTGCTAATAATTTTCTGGACAATGTTTCATGTCTATATTTTATACCCTAAACAACTGCTGTGAATATAACAATTGTGCAATGTGTTGATTATTGTTACTCTCCTATTGGCCTGTTGTGAAATTCTGTTTTACTTTAATTTCTTATTTTTCTACTGTTTAAAATAATAAATTAAAAAAAGTAAACTGAGATTGACAGTAGAAAAAATAAATAAGTGTGTATAAATGTGAGTTAATCTTGATGTTGACTACATTAAGAAAAGCCCGGGTTAATGGAAAAGTACTCTTTCGCGTGTGCCTGCTAGAGCAATGAAGGTGTGACCTTGAGTATCATGTAAGGTCTCTGGTCCCTTCCTTTCTAGAATTGTTCCCCTGCTCTGCTTTCCCGCTACCATGAACTAAGCAGCTTTTCTCTGCTCTGCCCTTATTCCCTCATGCTTCTGTGTTCCCAAGTGAGGCTTTTGGACAGTCATTGGCTGCCAGGGGCCTTAAACGCCTCAGTAGATTTTTTTTTAACTTTTTAAAATTTTATTTCAAAGATAGTAAAATCCAACAAAAGATAACAGAACAATCAAAGCAAAGCAGTAGAACTGGCATAGAACTTCAAAGAGAGATACTATGAAAACAAAAGCTACTACATTGTATCTTGTTACTTTCAGAATAGTTGACCATTCCATCAGGCACAGCAAACGCCTCAGTAGATCAATTCCTTGATCCTGTCACCACTGAATGTGCTATTAGGAGGTGGAGTGAATGTAAGGAGATAGGTCACTGGGGCATGTGACTGGAACTATTTTTGCCGTGGTGCTTTCCTTTCTCTTTGTCTCTTTTTGCCTGCTCTCTGCTTCTGGATACCATGAAGTGACCAGTTTTTTCTCTACCATCGTGACATTCCTAGCTTGGAGCCAGCCAACCATGGATTGAACTCTGTGAAACCCTGAACCAAATAAATTCTTTAAAATGTGTATGTTAGGTATATTTTCTCAACAAGAAAAAGCTGATGAATAAAAATGAGCAAATATTCCATGAGATATGAACAAAACAAGGATAGCTCTTTTAAAGAATCATGAGTATTCTTTCTTACTTATTATTTCTAATAATGAACCCATAGTGAAATAAAAAGCCATACCCATCACACCAATCTTTCAATATGAGAGTGTTTAAGCTAATGTGTTTAAGACATGTTTATATTTTTGAAACTATGGTTTTAATTACATTTCTTGCTAAATTACTTACATAAATACAATCATTTTGTCATCCTACATATTACATTCACCATTTTCTTCTTTCATATCACCAAAATGTCCATTTTTCCATCTCCAATGCATCTTATTTATCAAATTTTTTTTCATATCCACTCCATCATATTTATCAACTATATTTTGAAGACTATCTCCAATTCCGTATCTGGTTCCATAACTCAGATTGCCTATATCAAGATTATATGTGATATCAATGTTTGAATTCACAATGTACCTTTCAAATTTAGTATCTACCAAATTGCAAGTTTTTTCTAACCCTCCATGTTCTATACACTTCTCTACATTGTTAGGCACAATATTCTTATTCTTTTCCTCACAGTTCTTTTTCTTCTTTTATAAGGTTGTTAGCATCTTAAAACCTCATGCAGATTACTTTTTAGATTTTCTCAAGGATTATCTGATCTTCAAATTTCAAGTTCACACAAAGACTTTTTGAAGAAACCTTCGAAAGAAATTCATTTCACATTAGGTATAGCAGAATCAATGCCATAAAACTGTTACATAATTTTTGTAATGCTTTTCACTACTTTTGATCACAGTATGAACTCATTTGATTTATGGTTCTCACTCATACTAGCCAGTTAAACTAAAATCCTCGCAAAGTCACATTCTGTTTATCAATTGTTGTCACCTTCACATCTTACAAAAAATTGGAACATAAATAGCTCACAATTCTTATAATAAATATATTCCCTGAATCTTTAAGAATATTGTGTTTGTCTTTTTTTATAAAACTAAGGCTTCTTTGGTAGCTATTTTTGCATCAATCAATATGCTGTGAATTGTGATAGAAAAAATAATAACTGCCTCAAAGATGTCTTATTTAGAAAATGAATATGTTTGCTTAAATGGCAAACATGATTAAGTGTAATCACTTTGGGACAATGCAATTATCCTTAATTATTTAGGTGAGCCCAATCTAATTACATGAATCATTAAATAAAGAAGCTCTTTCCTGTCACCAGTCTGGAGGAGATACGTCTATGAAACAATGGTCATAAGGTTTTTGCTCAACTAACTATGATAAATGTAGAAAGGGCCAAAATTATAGGGATCTGTAAAGCCTCATAAAGTTGGGACATAAAGTGAAACATATGCTACCCATATGTCTCCAGAAAGAAATATAGCAATTAAGACATCTTTGTTTTAGGATAGAGAGACTGATGTTGAAATTCTTATTTACAGATTTGTGAAATGATAAAATTGCACTTTTTATGACAACAGTTTTAATTTATTATGGTACCAGTAGAAGAATGAATTAATTATAATAAACATCGTTATATAACAACTTTATATTCTCATTATATAAAAATGAAAACTAATTGGTTAATATCATCAATAACTTTTCACCATAATAAAAATGAATGTGTCTCATACTGTATGCAGATTATTATGGTGGCTCTTATTTCTGTTTTTTGTACCAGGAATCAAACTCAGGACCTTGTCGTTGCCAGGCAGGCACTCGTGCTACTGAGCTACATTCCCAGTCCAGTGGCTCTTATTCTTACATACCAATGCAATGCTAATATGAATGTATGTCCATCATGTGACATAATTTGAAGAGTAGTTATGATTATATTCAAAACTGGTACTATATAGTAAATATTAAGATAAATGAATAAAAAATGGAATCACAAAGTGAAATAGTGGCTCATTTTATTTGCTAAACAAGGTAGGAAGTGGGGTTTCTGCAACAGTGGGCATTCAGGACAGAAGGGAGAGATGAACAAAGTTTACAAAGGAAGCAGTCTGAAGCTTAGATACTACAGTCACAGGGAGCAAACAACATACAGCAAAAGGGACTGAGTTATAGTAATATTCTAGTTTCATTCAAGTTTCAGTTTAGAAATGAATGAAAGGGTACCCAGGCCTAAGCAGCTTACAGGATACATTTGCCAATCAATGAAATATATTTGACCCTAGAAGACAGCCTACTTTTCTTTGTAAAGCCCCCACAGTGTCAGAAATAATTCTAAAAATTTAAAAGCACATCTGTCATGTAATATTAGGGTATGTAAATGTTGAAAATTCATTATGGATTAGATCCAAAATGTACCCCAAAATCTTGTGTGCTCAGAGTTGGGGCTTTGGGAAGATGAATGAGGGATAGGACTTCACACGCTGATCTATTCTAAGGTCATTGATAAGTGTGTGTTAGAAGTGGGTCCTGGTTGGAAGAGGGGTGTCAGTATAACCTGGAAGGGGGTGCTTTTGTCTAGGGCTTCTCCTCTCCCTTTCTCTGCTTTCTGACTACCATGGAGTGAGTAGCTTTCTTCTGCTATGCCTTTCTATCATGCCATTTTGAACTCTTTTAAATTGTGCTGTAAATTAATCCCCTTTCCTTTACATTGAGTATGGCAGGTATTTGATCACAGCAATGGAGCAGTAATAAATTTATTTAAATCTGTAATAAAATGGTCAACAGCATAATAAAGTTGCTTACCCTTGTAATTTTATTCTTTATTTCTGAAGCCTTTTGAGTGTTCCAAGTAGTATTTTGAAGTCTGCTTATCATTAAAAAATGAAGGAAAGAATAGCATTCATTAAGATTTCTTGAATTGGATAAGATCAATTGGAAATACTATACCTTAAGTAGAGGTGTAGGTACAGATTAGTGAAGCATAGTCAGGGATGATGTAGGGCATGATCTGAGTGATGACCGTTATAAAATGATCACTAATTTGCATTACATACTTGAGGAAGTTAGCTGACTTACTGCCTCTAGCCCACTGACCTTGCCCTCAGTCTGGAAACAAAAGGTAAGACCCTGACTGGTCTAGATTACACTAACCAGTGAAATAGTTATTTCTAAAAATCAGTTAACCATCATAAGTATGAGTACAGTGGTTCCCTGAGCTTTGAGAAACTCACTTGAGTTTTCCCTGCCTTGCTGCAAGGTAGCTTTGCCCTGCATTTGTGAAATCATAAATAGAAGAGAGAGAAAGAGACAGAGAGAGAGACAGAGAGAGAGAGAGAGAGAGAAAATGAGAATCACGAGAGACCCCTAGCTCCCCAGGCCCCTTCAGGATGCTACAGTGATACCTAAGGTTACCTACATTAGAAACAGTAATTATTCAAGTATCCTTTACTAATGAATGATCTTTATGCTAAACAAAGTTGGATAAAGTGAGGAGGTTGTATCCAAGCTAATATATTTTTATGGAAAAAAATTTGTAGATATCCTAACATCAGTCTTATAAGTGAGAGTTTGAAACACAACCGTTTGTCAGGAAATCACTGCTCTTAGGCATGGGATTAATGACTAAATTTTTAACTAAAAACTATTATTTAGGTTGTAAGGAACTTTTTCTTTTTGTAAAACTGAACCTGCTTTTAGTATTTATTTCATAACTAGAAAGGAATAATGTGTCTTTGTGCATTCATAGACTTTGTCATATAAAAATACTGTCAATATTTCTTTTTCTCTAACTTTACATATTGCCTTGAACATCCAATTTCTATTACTTTTTTTATATATCATCTCTTAAACAGTTTTGTGTATTTCAAAAATGTAAACACATAATCAAACCTTGGTAATTTTTGTGATGATACCAACGAATTAAAAGAAAAGAATTTTCATTTGTGGAATTTAGTTAATAGTTACAATGTTAAGAATATATACAAATATCTTACACAATATTGAAAAATATTCTAATAAAAATCATGAATTTTACATTTCTATTGCCTTCAGTGTCTTCTTCTAAGTTTGAATACTTACAGACATAAACAACTACACTGATTTCCATACTCATGTTACTAGGCAGAGCTGAGGAATTCCCCTTCCTGGTTCATCTTCAAACATAGCACCAGGAGAGCAACACAAGCCCAGGAAGAGAACGACATATTTCCAGCCATATTTAGGCCTTTGCAGAATTTCCTTCAAAAGAATTGCTAAAAACATTGTCTAAAATTGCATGAGACCCCTTGCTATGCAAAGATTAGAAAATCCAAATGAGAAGAGGAATAAATGATCTAGGAGGTTAACAGGAATACATTGTTTAGCATCACATGCAATGCTAATCAGAATTCTATATTTCTAGGTTTTGTGTAGCCTGTTTCTGAAACTGGCATGTCATATTGTGTTGAGAGATGCTATTTAATGTGACATTTCTGAAAGGTGTGAGACAAAATGATAATTTACAATTTAAATATATTTTTTCTATATATAACCAGTACAATTAGCATAGAAACTGAGTTACTGTAATGCAAAAGTGCTTAACAAACAAATTCATTAATCATTCAAACTATCATATATTTTGGCATAAGAAAATCTTATATCCCAAAGTAAGCTTTGTTACTTAAAAATGTCAGATACATTTATCAACAGTAATTCTCTAGCGAAAATACTTTGAAATGTGGAAGACATACTTTGGCATGCAATTCTGTGAACTATGCATGGATACTGCTTTGACACCTTAGCATTAAAAATGCACTTTTTTTTTGGATGTGATTAGTGACAGAGGATAGTCATAGTTTGAAAAAGCAATTGAAAATGGTGACCTTGGAAAATGCTTGAACTTCAGGAATATTTAGGTGTAGATATATTTGTCTTAAGGAAAGAAGTAGCACTTCAATTATTGGACATCATAATACATAGAATACCCTTGAGAGTGAGCAGTCATCTCATTATTTATAGCAATTATGATTTTATAAATAAATAAATTCAATAGAGATAGCAATCATTTTCAAACTTCTTTCAGCACATTAATCTTGAAATTTCCAGCCTCCAGAATTGAAAAAAAAAATTATATACATATATATTGTTGTTGTTGTTTTTGGTACCGGGGATTGAACTCAAGACCTCGCGCTTGTCAGGCAGGCGCTTATGCCACTGAACTAAATCCCCGGCAAAATATTTTTTTATAAATTACTCAATATCAGGTCAAGGATATAGCTCAGTGGCACAATGCCTGCCTGACAAGTGCAAGGTCCTGAGTTCAGTTCCTGGGGCCCAAACAAGCAAACAAACAAGCAATATAAATAACTTACCCAATATCAGATATAAATCCAACACAATAAGTAAGACAACATAAGGCTTTTGTGAATGTGGAACCCACAGGTGAAAAAAGATTTGTTGATTACTTTCCAGAACTGTACAACTAATGAAATTTTTGAGTTTGCAGATGAAAGCCTTTGGCATATACTGAATTCTTCATTCTTTCTCCAGACATAGAAGAATGTCGGTGTCTGATTTTCAGGAGGTAGATATTATGCATATTCTACATAACTCTCAGTATAATAAGCAAAGTACATGAACATCATATCTGAACATAGGCTGCATACATGATCAGAAGTTTAATAAAATGCTGTAAAACTTTTTTAAATGAGTGATAGAATGTTGATTTGAAAAACATTTTAGTTTTAGGGTCCAATAGTTTATCAACATTTAATTGCATTAATAAAATAGATTTAAGAGAATAGATCATGTAAAAATGACATCATTTTAAATGTTTTTATACTACGCAGTTTGCAGTTACAATTATGTTTTAATATCAAATATGCACTATCATTTGAAATAAAATACCTTAAATATACTTCACTTTATCACTTTAATTAAACTTTATAATTATAACTTATTTGTATAGTTAATATTTTCATTCATCCTGCATCTGATGTAATTTATAATATACCTTGTTATTCATTCTAAAATATTATGTAGCTAAATCAATAATGGAGAGATTTTTCTATCTGAATTGACTGTATCTGATTTTTACTAGCATTTCTAATGCATCAAGCCTACCATTCATTTGAAATTTTGAGGAGGCAGAGTTGAATAGCCCAAATCCCTGACTATAGAACTTAGCATAGGATACAAAATAAATGTTTAAATGTGCATTTTATTATTACTCAGTTATAATGCCTTATGTATAAAAATGGCAAAATAAATAGATAATAAAAAGCTAAGAAATACTTTGAAGCTCTTTGTTCAGCAATGCCGTGCAATGTTTAAGCAGACACCCTGTTGACAGCTGTGCTTCCATGGCACAGAGAAATTCCCAGCAGGAACTAATTCTATTCATTGGTGGGTAAATGATATACAAGGATGTTTAAAAATATTAGGAGTAAGATGAGATGGCAGTCAGAAAAATATTCAGGATACCTGATAAATCTTCTAATACATCAAAATATATTTCAGTTTCCTTTGCAAAAGACTTGCATATAAAAAGTCATGGTTTATAAAAGTAGAGTCAAGCATGTTTTAACACGGAGAAGGAGATGTTTTATTTCTTCAAGTTTAGGATTTTAGACAGAATGGCGACACCAAGAAATTTGGGTTACAATGCAATCAGGAAGACACAAAACTGCAAGAAAGAAGAGCTGAGATGGAAATCATTCTGCAGTTGCAAAAACTGCATTTTCCTCAGAATGTATAAATCCTGCCAAATGTGTACGTTGAGATTGTTCCTTTAAGCTGTACTCATCAGTAACGTGACTAATATTTATGCATACATTACTGACGGTAGCAACAGCATATTGACTGCATAATGCATCCCAGTTATTTTTAAGCCTTCCTAATTAATGTTTTTGGATTAATGGTCATGGATTAATGTTTTTAGCTACAAAACCTCTTGATTCAGCTGTTATTGCTAGCCACGTTTTAAAACAGAAAACCGAGTCTTCAAGGGATTTATAATTTGCTCAAAATCAAACAAATATTTAGAGATATAATCACAAGTTACCCAGCACTCAAGGTCCAGGTCTAAGATCTGAATGCTCTTATGTTATGATGTCTTGTAGACAGCTACTTAATATGTAACATACTTGTATGTGCAAGTGTGTACACACTTTAACTCACTTGGATATGACCTATCACTGTTAAACATGGAAATAAGTTATTCCTTTAAGAAATGCATGTTGTTTCTTACATCCAGTAATTATTATAGAAGCTGAGTAAAAAATGATAGAAAATGTTTTTGAAATAAAAGTTATTTTAGTGTTTATTAAAGTGCTTACAGAAGCCTTTATTCAAGACTCCCACAGTGCTTGGGATATAGCTCAGTGGTGCAGTACCTATCTGATAACCACAAGGCTGTGAGTTAGATTCCCAGTACAAATGAAAAAAAAAAGACTATCACAGTGTCTGTGTTATGTCTTACACAGAGATTGTCTCACCCTCTGAATACAGCAGAAAGTACTGCTGGGGATTTGTAGCTAATGAATGGAGTGAAAAGGGTCAGTGCATAGAAAATGCAAAGAGGAGGAATTTCTACCACATGGCGGTAAGAGGATTTCTGCTTGAGGGAGGCCAGAGTCATCACAGACCAGGGGAAGGGATAAAGAATTTGTTCACAAATTTATGAAGAAAGAATTTTTTCAAAACCGATTTAATAGGATCCTTAGCACAACTGAGTGAGGCAGGTTAAAGTCAGCTCTCAAGGAAGAGGCTCAGAGAAAAGATGGCTTAGAGACACCTGAACTGCATGACCATGATCAAGTGTTTATCAAAAGGCAGGCAGTGGCTACCCTTTGAATTTTAATCTCTAGAGATGGGAGTGTGTATTAACAAAATAACAAACATGCAAAGATAAAAACTGCTGCTGCCAGTAGGATTCTGAGAGAATAAGGCCCTGTCTTGGGGAGTTACTGAGCGTAGGTTAATGCTGGGTGCAGCTTTAACTAAATAGTTGGCTAAAGAGGCCATTTTGAGGGCACGAAATGTGAACCTCCTGCAAGAACTCCACACCAATGTTTGGATGTATTTCAATGCTCTCTAGTACTAACAATTATAGTCCTGCACTGTGAAGTTTAAAGATATATTTCTCCCAATGAATCGAGGACTCCCGAAGAATGATACTGTCATTTATTACTGCAATTCAAGACCAAGCCTGTACCTAAAATAATAGTGTTGACACAAAATACAGCTGGACAGTATGACAAAAAAAATAGGAACTTTAATTAATTTTTCCATGCATTGAGAAAGAACAAATAATTTGTTACTTCTATTTTATATTTTGTACTTGTAATCTTCCTTCATAAAGCAATACACGTCATATTTAAAAGTTTTTAATTCCAAACTTTTCTAATGACTCAAAAGTTGTTGTGACTTAAGACAGGAAAAATATGAGAACAGGGAATGCTTTCTCTCATGAAAAGATTCCATTGGAACTTTGATTTTCATCAGAATATTTTTTCCTAAGTTTCTTCTTATAGATCATATTATGATATCCAGGATAATAAGTTAAAGCAAGTATTTTGTCTCGACAAATTCAGCTATATAAATATATGACAGTTTTCTCTGGGTAATTTTTTGAGACCTAACTTTTGTATTTTCTATCATTATACATTTCAAGTGAAACCTCCCAACCCAGTTACAAAGCACTACCATGTAATAGCTTTTATATAGTAGAAAATGCAATAATACTAAGTTCTAACTTTAAATTTGATTAGTAATGGATTCTGAAGAAGAACAAAAAAGGAAAAACTAAATCTAAACCTCACTTATACATTATACTAGTTAACCTAGGAAATAATATCTGCAGCTAATATTTGCAGCTAAATTATTTTCTATGTCACATGAGAAAACAAGAATGAAATAAGAAATGTGTTTAGACAAAAAAATGAGTAACTTTGTATATGTTCCGTGAAAGACTGACCAGAAAATACATAGTAAATAAAAGAGCTATGCCTTCCCTTGGTGATATTATTCAAAGATTTCATTTCCAAAAACAACTACTTGCATAAAAATAAAATTTTCTCAAAATGTTTATCATGTTTAATCTAGATTTTTAAAAATAATTGATTGTAGGTTAATTAATGCATATTCAGATGAAGACTGGGAATGTTTCAAGTGATTTCTGTTCTTTAGAAGACTGCAAAGAATAGTCATTGCTGATAATGTTGCCAAAATCCAATTCAGAGAGCAACGATGTTGTTTATTAGAGACAAAATGGAGGCGCACTCTCACCAAACACTGGCTTTAACCGCGGAGGAGAACGATTTTTGCTTTGTGTTACAACCCACTTTGATCTCTCACTTTTGAGAATGCTTTTAAAAATGATATATGGGACATTAAATTAATGTAAAAGAAAACATAAAAATGTAGAATACTGAGAATAAAATATGCAAGTAAGAGCTATAAATGCATAAAGGGATGTATGTACACATGTATAAAGGGATGTATGTACACATATATAAATGTCAAATTAAGAGTATTTAAATTGAAGCAACTAGATTATTACAATTTGAAGATAATTATTTTCTCAAATAGTATTGGATTATTCCCAAATCTTGCTTACCTGAAATTTATTTTTGAATTAGAAGTTACGGGATTAAATACTGTATTAAACTATACAGTCTTTATTTTTAAAGCATGATCATATACATACATCATGAATGACAATTTATACATTTATACTTTGTTTATAATAATTAATTAGCTATGAGATAATTGATTTGCTTTATTTTAGCCTTACAAATCATGCTGTATTTTAAGAATATCTGCTAAAAAGAAAGCAGTTTGGGCTTGACTTTACAAACCAAGATTTTAAACAGTCAGTTACCTATTTTATAATACTTTTGACATTACTTGTTAACATTATGTTAGAAGAATCAGTTAAACATATTTTTCAGTGATAGACAATTCTTCAGGAAAAAATTTTTAAAAATAAAAAAATTGACAGAAGTGTTTCCAAGTTCTTCTGATGATATAAAATGTGTTCTACAGTCCATCAATAATTATCAATGTAATAAATTATAATCTTTATATTGCTAATGCATAGAAAAGTTGTTGAGTAGGAGCTTGTAAAGATCACCACTTATCACACTGATAATATGTGGGGAACGGACTGTAGGTTAATAGTCACTACATAGAGAAAAATGACAGTGAAGAGTGAAGGAAAACAAAGAACTGAAGAAAAATGTAAACATCTTACAGAAATTTAAAGCAGACAGGAACAGATATGTCAAACAACTCCCCTACTACCTACTGCCAATTTGTCTAATTAAAAAAACGGCTTTTGATGATCCAGAAAAAACAATCTTAACATGAAAGAAATGCTTCGGCCAAAAGGTATAAAAACACAAAACAAACAAACAAACAAAAAACAACAAACAAAAAACTCATTAAGTTTGTGCTATTGTACTATAGTATAAGAAGAAAACAAAACTATAAACAATAATATTTCAGCTGATGCAAATTCTATTATACAAAATTTAAAATGAAAAGACAGAAATGGACAAAAAACCAAAGGTATACTGTGTTTAGACAAAACTCAACAAAGAAATTGCAGAAAAAGATAGACATCTTAGAAACAAAAAACTAAACTCTCAAGGATGATAGACCAAAAAATGTTAATAAGAGATGCGATGAAAAGGTAGATCGCAAGTAAGACACCAACACTATTTGTATCAGATATAATACAAGACATACAAATATATAGGAATTTACAAGATTGGCTTACAATGGCCACCCGCAGAGTAGGATGTGGGAGAGTGTGGAGGATCTCTCTGCACACTGGAGATTCGAAGGATCCAGTTGAAGGTCTGGAACTCAGTGTCCCATGTGTGTCTGTATCAGAAGGCCCAAGGATCTGGACTGGAAGATGAAGAGTTTGCCACACTGGAAGCCAGAAGATGACATCCAAGGTTAAGACAAAGACTGGGACCCCTCCAAAGGAAAGGAATCAGATCCGACTTTCTTCATTTCCCCTTTATGTCACCCAGCTGAGAAACTGGCCTAAAATGGGCCTTCTACACTTAAAGGTGTGGAAATGCTGAGCCAACTTAGTTGAATTTCTCTTACTAAAGTAGACACAATCAACCATCACAGTATTTAGAGTGTGTGTACAGGCAAATAATGTGAGAAAAAATTTCACATTCATTAAACACAATACTTGATTTTAATATTTCTCTTTATATTTGTTTTATCATTTACTAATATCCTTTTACATGTCTATTATATATAATAATCAAATGTTTGCATTTTTATGTTTTTAAAAATATTTCTAATATTATTTTTTAATTTTCCAAAGTATAAATCTGCATTGGATTGAAGGGAAATAGTCATTATCTCAAATTATTTAAGACCTAATATTTGTATCACTTAAAATTATTATAAACATACATTACATGTTTCATAATGATGCTGAAATGTATCCACCAAATATACTTGATTGGTTATATTGTGAATGACAGGGAGGGATATAGTTTGTACTGTAAATAAATTCTAAGTGGAGCACCTATACTGACTGATAATAACAAAGTTTCATTAGCTAAACTATGATTTGAATTAGTCTCTGTATCCAAGATGAAAAGAAAATGAGTAAAATATGAAAGTAATTTAGATAACCATTAGTACTCAAACTCATGCTGAACAATGTGTTTACTTGCACTTTGAGGAAAGTTTGAAAGAGATCCATAACCAATCAATCTCAGAATTTTTAGAAAAGATCTTACTTTACCTTTCATCCATTCACAGCACACTTAGGAGGCCTGTCTGTGCTTCTGTCAGTCTGCATCCCACTTTGAAAGTATCAAAAGGCTGTCTTCTAATTTTAGAGCTTCCTCATCACTATTGGTGTGACTATACACAATTGCTTTGCACTTGGGACCAAACTTTTCCTCCTTTTTTTTCTCAACTCAGAAGCTCAATCACTTTATTTACTTTGCCTTACCTTATTAAATCAATATGCAACATCTCAAATTGTTACCTATCAAAAACTAAATTCTTTGAGAGGATTGCAAAATGGTAATCAGGCAGAAACATGGCAGAACAACAGAGCAAGTGGAGTTTTGGTACAGGAAATAGATATTTTATTTATTTATTTATTGGCATGCCTGGAGAATAGGAATTTGACCATGAATATTCATGTGGATGTAGTGTTTAATATATAATTAAGACTATTTCAACCTCAACTGTACTGAAATATTAAAAATACATTTCTCATATATCAAACTTACTGAAATTAATAAATCACATGGTACTCAACATTTATATGTATGATGTAGGAAAAATACCATTCTATGTCATTTTCAGATATTGTCAGTGACTTTAGTTATGCTGAAAGGGATCAGTGCAAGAGTGAGCTTCTTGGCTGAATAAAACTTCATTTTGTTTTTATCATTATGAGAATGCTATATAAAGGGTATAGCTTACTTAGCTTCTGGTTATTGGTAGCTGAAAACTATTCCTTCAACACTATCTAGTTTTGTAAGTTATTTCCTAGCCTCTATGAGACCATTCATCTGAAACTCTAAATTAGGAGTAAAGCCCTCTAAATTAAGGTCAAAATAATGAACTTAATATCCTCGTTTTTCTTTTTCCCTTTAAAAAAGTAGCAGGAAACTTCTCAAATATAATGTTATGGTGTGTTCAAGAATGTTACCCATGGGACACCAAGATTTCAGACACAAGTGAGGTTTATTTCAAACTGCAATGGTCAGTCAGCTTAGGCCATTGAAACTGCTGGCTGTTGACACTGATTCCTTTGTTCTCTTATCTTATATGTACCCCCGTGTGAGTTCACAAGGTCAGTGCATTAACATGAATGCCACCTTTTTACAGACTATCATGGTTTGGAATGTTACAAGACCTTACACATCTGCTTAATTGACACACAGAATGCAGACACCAGGAAGTTTGGTTGCCTTGAAATAAATCCATTTGTTTACACTTTCTGCAGTTTTTAAGGCCAACTGAGTGAGAGGGGGAGGCCTTTAGGGGATTTGACCAAAGTTTACTTGCTGTTTGAAGTCTAACTGCTAACTAAGGATCTAAACTATAATCTATATACCATGAAATAAGTGAAGTTTTCAAGACTAGGGTTTGGGGGGTTCCAAACAGAAAAAAGGGCAATAAAAGAAGAAAGCAAATAGTGGGGTTATGAATGACTTCACAATAAGGCCCTTGAACTTCTTATTTCTCTATCCAGAGAGGGCAGTCGCAATGACAAGAGCTCTCTTAGCTGCCTGGTAGGGTGAGAATCCTTGGTATTTGCACAAGGGAGGTGCTCAGAGTCTGACCTCAGTGCGTGGATCTTGTGCTTTGTATTTCAAGTTTCCCTCCTTTAGAACTGGAGCAGGAAAATCTGCTTGGTTAATTTCTTATACAGGGCTTGCACCAAAATGGGCTTAGTCACAGTTTCCTAGCTACAAAAGGATAAAGTCCCTTTCTCTGACATTATTTCTTAGTTCTTCTTAAGTATGTTCAAGAATTCTTTTGAGATTAAATATTCATCAGACTGCAAAGTTATTTAAAAAATAGGTTATTTAAGACATGCCAAGTCAGGCACAGGGAATTAATACTTTTTTTGCCCTTGCCTTGTTCATGCCCAAAGGGATGATATTTTATATATCTAATTGAAACACAGGTGGCATTAATAAAAGTCAACAGTCATGCTGTACTTGTTTGGTATACACTGTATGAATAAATTCAATATTAATGTCAGTTCTGTGAAGTAGGTCCTATTATCACTTCAGTATTTTGGATGAAAATTTAACACCCAGGGATCATATTCATTTTATCCAAGACTCTGAGACTGGTAACCAGCAGATTCAGATTCATAGTCTGACTCAAGTGCTTCTTTGTACCAACATATAAAATGAACTGAAACAACAAAAAATGAAACCCTATTTTTTTCTTTTTTGTCCCTGAGAAAAAGCTAGGGCATTCCAAACATGTCTCTGAAACACATTTTTTTGTGTTCCCAAGACTCCTTCCAACTCAAGGAAATATTGTAAATAGATGGGGATCATATATTCCAAATAAATACTACCCAGAGGGCTTTGGAAAGTGGGCAAATTGATTTTAACCACTGAAATTACTCCCCTGATGGTACACTAAGTCAACTGTTTTTTGGATGCTGTCCATACAATAGTCATAAAAATCTAGTGATATCACTGTTTATATAGTTTATTCTATAAAACCCCTTCTCTGCTGTAACCAGCTGCAGAAGAAGGCACCAATGAGTGCTATAGTCCAATCTGCTACTACTGGACACTCTTGGTACTTTCTGGAAATACTTATTCAACATGTCATTATTGCACCTCAGGAATGGAGTTGTTGTTAAGTACACAGCCCTTGTGAATTTGCCAGATCACGCTGCTGTAGAATACACTCATTCCTCATGGATTTGTGTCAAGCAGTGCTGTTGTAATGCACACACTCTTAGAGGGATTTCAAGAGGTGCTGTTGGAGAATAAGTACCCCTTGTGGGCAATTCCAAGTAGTACTGCTGGTTCTGTATGTGCTTTGTGTGGTTCATTTAGGGTGTGGAACTTAGTGGAAGGAAATTAGATAGTTGGAGACTTGTCCTTTAAGGACACAGTGAGACCTGACTGATTTTTCTCTCTCTTTCTATTCTCTCTCTCTCTCTTTCTCTCTCCCCCTCTCTCTTTTTACTTCCTAGCCATGTATCTAGTAAAATCCATGAGCATTTTCTTCTTATAAGTTAATGCTCTCAATTATTTTGTCACCTTTATGGGAAGCTAAAACTGTAAGAAAAGGTGAAGTAGTCAACTTTTATTTCACCAATTCACTCCTATTTATACTGGAAATAGTTCTGCATTTCAATTATACTGCTTAATTGAAAGGCTTTGATGTGTTAATTGAGCAACCTTGGGTAATTTCATAATTAATATGTTACAACTTCCTCTTATTTAGGGCAATGACGAGAAGTCATAGAAGTTCATTTAGCATATAAATTTCAGCCTTTTTTCTTTACTTACCTATACTTGTTTTCATTTCATAAACAACTTCCTCACTTTTGACACACTACTCAGGCAGATTATCATGATATATCTCATGGAAATGTCTCAGTTTATTAACATACTAGAAATAAGTACATACGTAGTACCAGATATTTCACACACACACACACACACACCATTAAGATGGAAGAAAGGGAGGACTTCATAAATGAGACTGAGATGCAGTGAATAGTTTGATAATTTCAGACCAAGTAGAGAAATGAATCAAGGAGGGCGGAATGTGCTACAACACCAGATGGAACTTTCACCTCAAACAATATGTGAACAGAAAATTGACTATCGGAGTTTCCAAAATACAGGTCATTGTTGACCTTCACAAGAGTAGTTCTCATAGAGCCACGAAGTAAATTGGGTTTAGGAGGGCATAACAACAGAGGAATTGAAGGCAGAGTACAAAAGCAACTCACCTGAAAAAATTTGCTATCTCTTTTGGAGCCAAGAAAAGACAGGACCAAAAATGACATGAGAAAGTCATCAAGAGAAAATTATATGCTTGTCAGAGGGGAGAATTCCTCAAGCAATATTTTTTAAATAGGTGAGACAAGATTAGCTTGCATTCACAACTGGATATTTCTTTTATCAGAGCATTGAAATTTCATCTGTGGTCAAAAGCAGAGAAATTGTTTGCTTATGCTGGTAATAAGCTGCTTGTAGTAGTTAGCGTCTACAAAGTTGTTATGTCATCCATCTTCTTTGTCAAATAGGAAGCAAAAAAATCTGGATAGCTACAATGCTAAAGCAGCTGGTTTGACCTGAGGAGGGGAGAAGTCTAAAGTAACTACATAAGATATTTATGAAATTTGTGGACTTCCAAGTCCCTCTGTGTATGTTGCACAGCATAAAGACTCCACTGGACATCTGTAGACATGAGTTTCATATGACTTCACATTTCCTATAAATTCTTCTGAAAAAGTACAAACAGAATTTGGATTGTAAAGGTGCCATCAAAATAACTTACCAAAGGTAACCTTACATATTTATAATTAGCAGTGCTTTCTAAGAGTTATGACGTGAAAAAAACAGTGTAGTTAAAAATGTACAAGATTAGCATGGCTCTATGTGAAAAAATTCACATGGTTTGGTGAGGAGATATGGGCAGATGTAAAAACATGACCACAGTGATATTTTAAGTATTCATCAATGGATTTCCAGAGGACATATGTTTGTTAGGCTAAATAAATAAATAAATAAACAGGGTAATTGACTCAAGAAAGTAACGTTCATGAAGAACATAAATTAGGAAATTGACAGCCTATAGGAAGTGATTTAATACATTGGAATGACTGATGTGATACAAGAGGTCCATCGATAAGGAGATAAGACCCAGAACCACAGCAAACAGAGCACGTGTATTTACGAAATCATCAGATAGTAATCACTTAGTTAGCTGTTTGCCTAAGAAAGAGAGTCAGATTTATAGCAACACAGAGGAGGTGAGTATTTCAAAATTATTTTCTTTGGTAGGGTAGAATCTGTATCACTGATGTTGAAAAGCAAATGACCAAGTGCTTCAAAGAAGGTGTAATAGTCTAGATTATTAGCACATTTAAAATTTATAAAAATACATGCTTGCAAATATTGAGAATCACATTAATGAGAAGCGATGGATCATAACTCAAGTAAATTTAGATACATTCTGAAAATACAGCCTTTGTCATTATATGAACAGCAGAGAGTATAGTTACACAAACCTAGAGAAGGAAAGTCCTCAAAGATACGTTATTCTCCAAACAGTATTTCTCAGTTTCACTGGCATAGTATTTCAGAAGAGCATCTCGGGAAATGAGTTGGGTTGTCCGCAACTTATCCCCCTATTATACCCAGGCAGGTGTGCTCACTGATATGTGCAGACTTTGAGACTGACTCTGTGTCAGATTGCAAAAGGTTTCAATTTGTAGGCTTCAATACTGTCCCCTTGCAAAGCCATTATCCTGTTTTTAAAAGCCTTGAAACACATCATTACCTTAGCCTGCTTTTGAATGAAATTTTTTCAAGCACCTGGTTCCTGAACATGGAGGGTTTTTCATATTAAAGTTTTGCTGTGACAAGTAATTTTCCTCCATAATCAGCTCACTCGGAGTTTCCAAAAGTACTTTAGTTACATTCACAAAACATCTGCAGACTCACCACTTACAATTTCATATTAAATCATGAATAATGATCTTTCAATAACAGTAAATATAATATTGCATTTATGCCCAGATTTTCCATTCAAATATCACAAACATTTTGCTTTGGCTGTGACCATAATGGTGCCGAGATACTACTATGTGTCTGCTCTTTAATTAGATTTATTAGAGGTTTCTCCATATCTGATATAGGTCATTTTTATTTTATATTAATCTTGTTTTCTATGCACCTGATCCTTTATGCACTCTGTCACTTTGTCCTTGTTCTTCAAGAAGGTCACTATGTTGAAATGGGCATATAATCCTTGATTTTTCCAACTTTGTATTCCTTTGCTTTTAATTCTGTTTTGAGGTCAACAAATCAAGATGATATTTTACTGGTAATATTTACTTTGGATTTTGCATACTTAAGGATCATAATTAAGACAATATGACATTATATCAAGCATAAAAGAAAATGATACAATTAAAAGATTTGGCAAGTACAAGGTACATGAAGTTTCTGCCAGCATAAGACACCATGTTTTACACTAAAATTTAAAAAAAACAAGTACAAGGAGTACTCTTAAAAATGATAAAAACACATACTATTAGACAGTTTTCTATCACCACAAGAAATACTTAAAATTTTTAAATATTTAAGCTTTCAAAAAGAAAAGTTTTATTTTGGCTCTCTTTTTCATAGACTTCAGTTAATTAGCTCCATTGTTCAGTTCATTGGACCAACAATTGGCCCTGTTCATTTGAGTCTGAGAATAGGTAGCACATCATGGTGGAAGAGTGTGAATATGGAAAACTACACATTCCAAGACTGGAAAGCCATAAGATATAAAGAGGAAGAGATGGTATCCCATATTCTTTATAAGGGTATGCACCCAATGACTTAAAGATCTCCCACTAGGCTCCACTGCTAAAGCCTCTACAACCTTCTGACAGTGTTAGACTGGAGATCAAGCCTTTATCACATGGGCTTCAGAGGCCCACTTAAGTTTTACCTGTGCAATTTAGTAAACACAAAGTCCGGTAATTAAGTTGTTGATTATCATTATCAAGGATTATGTAGTGTATCTAATTATATTATACACTTGTATGTAGAACCAGCAGTGCAATATATTTTGTTTGTTTATATTAGCATTGCTGTGTGCATATGAACAGTGCTGTCTATTATGACACCACATTGGCAATAGGTGTTTTTCAGTTTTATTGTCATCTAATGAGACCACCTACTATAATATATGTGGTTGGTCACTGCAATATCATTAAATGACATTTGTCTGTACTGTGTTTAGAACTGTTCCATTCATTGGACTACTAAAACTATAAGTTTTTTAAGTTATAATGTTCTTTGTAAGTTCATGTAGAACTAATTTGATATTTTCATACGTATTTTCTAAGAAGGTAAATCTTGGAAACATTAACACAAGTTTAGAACTATTACTATAACTGTATTTTAATGAAGAATTAATAACTTATAAATATTCCAACACTACTAAGTCCATACAAACTTTTATTTATTAAATTAAACCAGTCTTATATGAAAGAAAAGTTTTTGAAATTTCCAAGTGAAATAAAGAAATATGTTGCCAAATTTTATGCTTATTAAAGGGAAGGAATAAAAAGTCATTAAATTTTAAGAGTGTAAAATTTTTCAAAAGTTATAACTATCATTTGATAACACTTTTCAAAGAAGCATCATTTTAATCTCTCATTTTGTTTCTTATTAGCAAAGTTAAAATTCTAACTAAATTTGTAAAATTATAGGGGAAACTTTCTGAAATACTCAATTTGATGACATTCAAGAAATACTTCTTTTGCTTATTACTCTCAAAAATAAGTGATTTCAAGAAGCTTTTTCAAATAGTTTGCAATGCTTAGTGAAATAGTGATGGAAAATAAACATATCTATTGTTAATGGAAAATTGGCTGTGCTTTATACTAGATGACTTTCAACTACTATTGGTATATTATGAGGAAGTACTTTACCCTTCAAATGATAAAAGTGATCAAAAGAGACAAAAAGATAGTCACTACGTATTGGTTAAGGGAAAAATCCAACAGGAAGAGAAGACAATTATTAACATATAGGCTCTGAACAAGGGCTCATCCAACTTTATTAAACAAGGACTACTGGACATAAAAGACCAGTTAAACATAAACACAATTATATGGGGACCTCAACACCCGACTAATACAAATAGACTGATCAACTAGGTTAAGAAATAGTAAAAGCAGGGCCGGGCGTGGTGGCACACGCCTTTAATCCCAGCACTCAGGAGGCTGAGGTAGGAGGAGCGCTGTGAGTTCGAGGCCCGCTTAGGCTACAACATGAGCGCAAGGCTGGCCTGAGCTGCACAGTGCTACCCTGCCTCTAAAAACCAGGGCCGGGAGTTTGGCTCAGCGCGAAAAAAAAGTAAAAGCATGCAAATTGAAGAAAACCTTCAAATAAATGGACTTCATAGTTATCTACCCAGTGTCCCACTCAAGAACCTCAGAATATGCATTCATTTCAGCAGCTTATGGAACTTGTCCAAAGTAGACCACATACTTACTGATCAATAAGGCAAGCTTAAATAAGAGTGAAAGAGTTGAAAGAATACTACGCATATTATCAGATCATACCACAATAAAGTTAGAATAGTTCTTATTTAAATAAAAAGATTGCATCACTTTTTCATGAGAAAGACATTTTCAGAGATTATGGTTTTTTATTTTCTATTCTTCCTTTTTAGGAGCTTTAAAATATTGTGAATTATTATGTAATTGCAAGCTCCTTTATCTAGAAGTTTATGGCTATTATTTATTTCTCCACTAGTCTAGAAATAAATTCAAATTCTTCACCTAATTTATATCTACTCCTTAATTCTGTTACTAATATAGTACACAATAAAAGCACTATTTCTGCTTCTATTTTCCACATATGAAAGCAAGCTATATTAGTCACTTACTTCAGTGTTGGGATAAAATACCAAGCAGCTACCACTTAAAGGAGACCAGTTTTAGTTTGATTCCTTTGCAGAAGTTTCCTTCCAGATTCAGCAAGCTTTAACACAGAAATAGCATGCTGGAAGGGTGTGATGGGAGATAGGTGCTGACTTTAAAGCTGCCAAAAATCAGACAGAGAAGGGAAGAGCTGGGTAGAGAAATATGCTGCAGTCTTCCAGGTCACACCCCAAGTGATCACCTCTGATGGTGGGGTCCCACCTGCTAACAAAAATTGTGAGATAAATCCCTCAAGATTCGATCACCTTCCAAAAGCATCACCTATGAGCACATGTGATCTTTTAGGGGCATTCTCCATTTGAACCATAACACAAGCAAATTTTCAGCCAAACATGTATATCTGTAAGGTGGATTTTCAGTCTCCCATCTGTCTAAAGAATAAATTTTCTGGATGAATGTTCATCAGAAATCCCAGTAATAAATAACAGATTAGTCCTATAAATTGTTGGTAGGGCATGTCTTTTTAGTCTATGAAAGCAAAGGCTCAGAAGAGATTTTTCTGAAATCTGTATTATTTCTAATTATTCAATTAACTATGCATTGTATTACACATAAGATAGCCCCTCTGAAATCATAGATATACATATTGACAGATATAGACATACCTAACATATTCAATATTTTCAGGTAGATTTTAATGAAGCAAAATTTTTTTAACTTGTAAAATGAATAGGAGATTCATTTGTATTCACAGAGAATTATTTCTGGCAGAATATTTCTTCTAAATCAATTTGCAGGATAACTAGAGAACAAATTCTCCTATAGTAAATTCAGTGTGACTAGTTTTACAACCTACTGATATATTTATGAGACACTGACGATGCCTTGATTTTCAAAATACGTTACACAAATCATATTAGATCTCACCTTTACTGCTGAAAGTTAGCAACAACCTGCTGGTTTTAGTAACAGTCATTATTTTGATTTGATAAAGTAAAGCCTCTCTAGTCAACTATTACATTTTACTACCAGTACAAAATTAATGTTCAACAATAAACATATTTTCTTTCTAGTCTAAAATATCACATATAACATGAGAATCTTGGAAAAAACTTGTGATACTCTTCTCTATTATATTTTTCCATTTAATTGCTTGGCATTTAAAACCAAAAGTTAAGCAAAACTTCTTATTAGTTAAGAATCTCTGCTAGAGGTACAACATTCAAATTACTTTTTTTTTATGGTCTGGGTGATTAACAGAAGGCATTAATATATGTAAATTGTGAAGGAATTAAAATTATGCTGTGGCTTGCATCCACATGTCCCCCCAAAGCCTCACGTAGATGTAGGTAGACCTTGTTCAGAGGTGGCTGAACCTAGGGTGTGATACTGGGATTAAGGGTGTGATGCTGGAGTTAAGTGTGTGATGATGGGATTAAGGGTGTATTACTATTAAATTGTGACTAATTTAATAGTAATACACCCTTGTTTTGTCACAACTCTCAGTGTGGATAATGGGAAGATGCATGCTGTGTGTGGGCCACACCACCCAAAGAGAAGGTAGCCTGTATGGGACAAAAGGGAGAGGCAGGCTGCTGGTGCTGCTGCTTCGCTACTTTGCTGCTCTGCTATCTTCTGCCTACCATGGACTGTTTATCTTCTGTGATGCCCCTCGGTTCTGTGCCACTCTGCCTTAGAGCCAGCCAAATACGGACTGAAATCTCTACAAACTGTGAGCTGCAATAAATCTATCCTCCTTCAACTTTGGGTGTTGAATATTTTTGTCTCACCAACATGAAAAGCAGCTAATGAAAATTATTATTTTTATTATCATTTTTGAAAAGGAATATATTAATATTTTGTTTGAATGAAATCATTTTGAAAGCTATATGCTATTTTACATTTAAGAAATTCTTTATCTTTTTCTGACACCTCTTCAGTGTTTAGAAACATTTCAATGGAAAGGCAAAAAAATCAAGTTGAATTGAAGCTACAAGTCACATTGATGGAATACCTAATATAAAAAAAAATCTCTATTGAACTAACAATTTCAAATGTTTGACCAATGATGAAGAAGACTGAAAATAGATGATGATTTCTCCTCAAGTTAGTGGGCTAGGATAAGAGATAATACTGAAGGTTGAGCTATAGATTGAGTCTTTTTCAGATGAGAAGTGGTGGACAGAAAGAGAGACAGAGTCAAAACATCCAAATCCTAGCATTAAAAACAAAACAAAAAGAAAGCTCAAGATTCAAAACTAAGTCTGCCTTTCAGTTATAAAAAAAATGAACTAGTCTGGGACACAAGGTAGTGACCAGCATGTTGCCTGGTGAATTTAGCAGGGGACAGGCGGGTCTCTCACTGTTCCTTAGATGCTTGGACCTCGATGCCATGTACTCTGTGATTACCAGAAGAGTGAGTAACATTTGCTTTAGGCCATGAAATTTTTTTAACTTTCTGATTAGAGTAGAAGCTTGACAGAAAAATATTAGTAATGCGAGGTAAGAAATAATATTTGCAAAACAAAATATGTTGTAACACAACAAAATGAATGAAATAAAACAATAATGCAGGCAACAACTTACAAAACAAGGAAAATATCTGCATCATAACTAAAACCACACAACTTTTGATGAGCAGTTAACTAGTTCTTAGTGTATTGGGTGCTTATCAAACTAAATGTACTATCTACAAAACTTTTTTAAAAAATGAAATTAAAGGATTGTTAATCCCTCAAGAATTATTTTCTAGGTAACATAATTCAAACATAATATACCAAAGTACAACTTTACCTATATTTAAAGACACTTAGTCCAAATATTTATGTAACTTTAGTGGAGGAAAAACTAAAGGAAGACAATCTTCTTCAGTCTTTCGTAGCACAGTTTGCACATGAATGCCAGTCTTTACGTGCATGGTGACTTATCAGAAGAATATTGTTTATTACTGATATTGTTATTTAATTACAGACAACAGATACATAAATACTTACAAGCAAAAAAGTTGAGTTACTGAGGTTCTTCATTTGTATATTCAAAAATTCCATACACATGGATCATTCTTATGTATGTATGCATTCTTAAATTCAATATCCTATGGTAAATGTGTTTTATTTTATCAATAATTGTAACTTGGTTTTCTCAAAATGTATTGCCATAGTATGACTTGGAAACACATATACAACTAATAGTAATAAAGAATATATGTGAAGTTTTTCAATTTGAAATTTGAGAAATGATTGTCTTTAAAATAAGTAAAATATTCTGGGCAAGGAATTAAATTATCTTTATCAAAAATATTTTCATTATATAAAGAAAATTGTCTCAGAAAGGAATATAATGACTATTAAAAATATTTGTATCTGTTATTCCAGTTTCATTGGCAAAGAATAGGGGACATTCTTGACTACTGTTTCTAAGAACATCAGAGGTATTTAAAGTCCAGCAGGAGGGCAGTAAGTCAGGAGAAAGAGTAAGGTTGGGATTTAAATACCAAGGAGGAAACTAACTAGTTTCTATATCTGGTCATTATTTATTCAACTGCATTTTCCAGGGCTCTTACACTACCTGTTGAGCTTCTGTTAGAAGTGCTGGTTCATTTTCTACCCTCACAAATATTTTTTCCAATGGAAGCATAAGTAAAATAAAATGCAAGTTGCTGTAGCTGTTTAGAACTTGAGTCCGTAATGTGTGTTTGGAGTCTAGAAAAGTACTCTGCTTTCCTCTCTCCCAAATTCCTGAGACCCACATGAGAAGAGTAAGTTTGGTCAAGGAGAATATTCACATACATATCAGAATATATTTGGGGCATTTTCTGTAGAAACAAAACAGGGAGAATAATGTAAATCCAAAGGAAGGAGAAATACGACGTTCAAATAAGATACAGGGGAATTGATTGTTTGAAATATATGTACATTTAAAAATTGGTCTATTCTTTGCCTGGAAAATTGACTTCCAAATTAAATCGAAGTATTAATGATTTTATACCTAAAATCTTGTGATTAAAAATTGTAATGATTAGTTCATAATGGTGCCCCTTTTTTCACTGTTCTCATTAAGGAGCTTGCCAATATTCTGTTACCTTAGGAGAGTTTTCCCCTTAACTTTTGCATATGAAAGGAAATTCAGCACCTAGATGAATCCAACGGATTTTCTGAATTTAGTAATCAACTAAAACATCAGTTAAACATGAAACATTTTGGCTGAGAAAATAAGCTGCTTGATGTGAAATAACTACTGATGAATTTTCTACTTTTTTATATTCTTTTTAAGCATTTTTTTTAAAAAAAATCTGTTACCTTGAAGCAAAATCTGTGCAAGGAAAATAATTCAAAAGAAGAATGCCTATCCATGATATCGTCTTTACAAGTGGAAAGATTTCTTCTGTAAATGAAATGCTCCTAAACATTTTGTTGCTTTTAGATAACATCCTTTCCCTTGCTCATCTTTGAAATGTTCATTCGTTATTTTTTTATCTCTCTCTGTCTTTGTTTTGGATTCCTTGCTGAAGTTAAATTACTGTCTGAATATAATGAGTGTTCAGATCGCCTGACAAGTGATTGAAGCCACCCATCTCAAGTTTGCTGAGAACAGCACCGAAAATTAATAATCTCACATCAGAGACTTTGAACTATACTCATCTATAGAAATGAGTAGTTTCTAATAAAACTTTTAAAATTTATGTTCTCATATCTGTGTGAAATTAATTGCTCCATCATTTCATTCATTCTTGTATAAGGCAAAAATAAAGAACTGTATGTAAGAGAAATTTGCAATTATGCTAAACAGAAACATGTATTGACCTCTTCAGTGAACTTCAAATTTTACAATTACTTTTGTACATATTTTGGTATTTTTTTAGAAAGTTGATTCTAAAAAATGTAATAAATATTTTTAGGACAACTAATTTTAGCATATTAACTGATTAAAGTCTAAGAAAATCCTGAATAAAAGACTCTATTTCTTCACAAATTCTTGTATATTTCAAATATTGTTTTCTTTTCAGAGTGATTAAGTTAAAAATTATTGTCTCTCTATTCACTAAAAAAGGAGACAAAATGAAATAGAGATTGGGTAATGTGGAAGAAAGATATAGATAATTTTGCAAGATTTCTGTGGCAAAAATGTGAAGGCTTTAGGAAAGTATGACAATTCCTGGGCCAGGTGTTTCTCCTACGGACAGGAAATGGGTTGCCACTGGTTTATGCCTGGTAGAATTTCTGTGTTTATGGTCAAATGTTACCCAGTCCAGGACCAGTGGAGGATGGGGAGCAGGGTGAGAACAGACGTGGCACATGCCTGTAATCCCAGCACAAGGGAGGCCAAGGCAGGAGAATCACAAACTCCAGTTCCACATAGGCAACTTAGTGAGACCATAGCATAATGATAAAAGGGAGTGGTTGGGACATAGATTCGTGTTAAAGCATCAGTGGGTTCAATTCTCAGTACTGTGATATAGAATAGAATACAGTTACATGAAATGAGGCAAGCCAATGACCAGGTCAGGAGTAGAAAGGTTTTCTATTTTATGTATATATATACAATTGTTGGTGTATACATTATTGTTTGATAATATTAGTGTTTGATAATATATTGCTTGGTAATATTGTTGTTTGATAGTATAAATTATTGTATGTATAAATATTATTGTTTGTAATGCAGTCTCAAGCACATATATATACATACAATTGAATAAATTTAAGCCTTCTGGAAAATAAAGTACACGTTTAAAATATTAAGACTAGAAACTTTATTGAATGAAACAGTATAGATTGTATATCAGTAAGTATCATTAAATTCAATGTGATCAAATGGTAAGTAAGTAATAATTGTTCTGTTTGAAAATTAATACTATTTTGAGTAGTTTCATTGAAAATTATGTTGATTTCTTTATCAATTTGTCAATAACAACTTTAATCAAATATTTCAGGACTCTCTGCAGTCAGCAACAGTCTCTAAATTATCTTTGGAATATTAGAATCTTAAAATATTTCCTCTACTCTAGTACTTTGAAAGGATATGCAATCAATGATAAACTGAAGGTTTTAAAGAAGTGATATTTTCCCACAAGTTAAGTTTTTTTCACTTACTATCTATGACCAAAGTCACTAAAATAATATTATATCCAACTCAACTGAAAAGCAAGTGTTCCATTTTAATTTATTCTCAATAAAATAAACAAAACAAACAAGCTACTACTTCTAAAGAAGAAGTAAATATTTGAGTGTGTGCTTTCATGGAATCAACAGAATTTCTTGTACAATGCAATTCCTTTGTCAAAGTAAGAACACATAGAAAAATAGACAATAAGTGATATGTACTAATTTCTTTCAATTTAAAAGAAGTTTATTGTTTTTTGGGCCAGAGATGTAGCTCAGTTGCCCAGTGCCTGCCTGTCAAGCACAAGGCCCTGGGTTTGATTCCTGGTGCCAAAAAAAAAAAAAAAAGTGTTTTAAACTTGAACATTAGAATTGAAGTTTAATTTTCATGTATATACAAAACATTTTACTTATGAAAAAATTCTTTCCTTTTTTCATGTCATGTATATTTCCATTGTCTTTGTTGGTAAGTTAAAATTAGAAACTAACAGATTCGAAACTGCAAAATCTCTTCCAAAACAGTTGGCTACCTTCATAATATAGCATTCAGTGGGTACAGTACTACCCTCATTACACAACACTCAAAATATTCATTTAGGGCAATTGACTTTCATTGTCTCTGAGAAGTAAACTGTGAGCAGTCTCAGAAGACTGTATTTAAAGAGTGCAAAATTATTGAAGTAGGTGATGTGAAATATGAAAGAGACACCGACGCTTGCCATGTAACACAGGTACAATTCAGCTCAGTGCTCTAAATTAATACTGGTAACACTTTTAAGATTATATGATTTCATCAGAAGTTGTCAGCAGCTGCATGCCGGAAGAGGAAATGAGTAGAAAAACGTATTTCGAGCTTCTTAGACTGTAGTTTACCAGATAAATTTAAATACTATAAAGTTCTTAATGAGAAATAAAGGCTGTGCCATTCCACCTAAATGAAATGTTGACAGGAAGATCAATAATTGCATTTTGAAACAAATAATTGCCTTTTAAATAACTTTAAAACTTGAAAGTTTACAAGATTAGGGTTCTCAATAAGGCTAAAGAATGATAGAAAGAAAAAAATTATTTTAAAAAAGAAGGGTTGGAGAGGCCTAGAAATAGCCTCATATTTCTTTTAAGCACGGTAAGGACAATAGATAATCTTCACTTGAGAGTGCAGCAACGAATGTATCCTGTTTTCATTTATCAGAAGATGAAGGGAATATGGAAAGGAGAAGTTCGGGATGAGCTTTTGTTAATAATAAAACACCACCAACAACAGCAATAACGACAAATTCAAACCCAAAGAAAAAGTCAAAGCAAAGCAAAGCAAAACAAGACCACAGCAAGTACGTTTCTAGAACATGCAGGACAATGATCTGGGAATATAATACAGGCTTGAGCCACAGAATACAAGATCTTTTCCATGTGGTGATAATGTGGAGAATGATATTGGAGCAGAGGGGGCTCCATCCCTGAAATTGCATGTAGTTAAAATATAAAGCATGGTAGTTTGAATTGGTAGAAGCAGTTCCTGGTGTGCTGGTTTCAGTAGTATTTAGGTGCACTACAACCTAACAGGCTGTGTCACAGACTGCCAACCTTAACACAGACAGCCACACTGCAGGGAGATGCTTAATCTCTGATATAAAAAAATGGGAAATCAATTCAACCTGGGAAATCTGTAATTTAGATTCATTGCTTTTTATAGATATTTAATGGGCCCTTGAAAGAAGCTCAATGTTTACTGCTGCTTGTGTTTAAAATGCCAATGTTAGAGTCTTAAAATTTGTAACTGTAAAAGTGCAAATTCCATAATCTTTTTCATGTGCTCAACCAGAAAGAAAACCAATAAATTAAGTTAACAGATTTTTACTGGATGATATTGGAAAATCCTCTATTGAATCTCAAGCTTGGTAAGCATGTCACAATTCATATTAAAAATATGAAAAGAGTGAGAGAAGCCTTGGCACTGAGTATAATTTAATCCATTAAAGCAATGGCACAATCTTTGGGCAAGAATTTGAATATAGAATATAGGCATTTTTGTTTGTTTGTTCATTTGTTTGCTTTGAGAAAGGGTTTCACTATGCAGTTCAGGCTGGACTTGAGCTCACTTTGTAGCCCAGACTGGACTCAAACTTGCAGTGATCCTCCTGTCTCAGCCTCCAGAGTGCTGGGATTACAGGCATATATCACTATGCCCAGCAAGTGTTTGGATACAGAAAGAAACAAAGTTTCAGAAAAATAATTAATACACTTTCCATTTCTCTAGGATTCTGAGTAAATCAGAACATTAATTTAATTGTGTGCTGGTAGTTAAAAATTTCTGCTTTGTTACTAATAGAAGCCAGATTTAGAATATGCTATCCTGACTGCTTGCTAAGAAAGGCTCATTCAATATCTTGCATTCTGAGTAATTGCTATGAAAATAATGATATGCAATGTATCAATTATTGCTACTTTCCTATTAGCCTCATTTAAAAGTCTGCTTTATTTTATTTCTATTTTTATTCTTTTTTCTCTTTAAATAATACAAAAAGAAAGGCGCATTCAGAATCCAGAATCATGTAGACAGAGGCAGCAATGCACAGATAGGATAGGACCACGTCATAGGCGGACGGCTTTGGCCCAGTAAGCAAGTGGAGGTTCAAGCAACTGAGGAGAAGGCTGGTTCTAGAGATCAGGAGGGCTCCTGTGGGCTGACCACGCATTACTATTCTTCTCAGAACAAACAGGAAAACCATTTCCCTTCTGATTTCTCTAAAGGTAAAAAGGGTGAAGAAAAGATTCTAAATTTATCTTTAGAGAAAAATATCCACATAAAAAGAAGTAGCAGTAAAAATGTGTTTCTAATAGAAAACAATTAGAAAAAGATTAAAAAGTTTTGTTATAGATTGTTTTGGATGTTCACATAAATTATGTGTTTGGGAGATTTTAGAATTCAAAATGAAAGTATAAATTTTTTTTACCAAGGTGTGTGTAGGGAAATAATAGTGTGTCCTCAAGAAATCATGTTATTTTCCGTTCTTACATTCTTAATCCTACCCTTTAAATAATTATAATTTATATGTGTTTATTTACTATTCAAGCCAAAGTTCACTAAAAATGTGTGCATTTCAGTTAAAATATTTAGTAGTGATTATGTAATTCTATTTAATAACTTTTTCATATGTATTTATTATTAGTGTTTTCCTTTTTCACATTCAGTTATTTATAATCTTATGAATATTTACTTAGGGCTACTTTGGGCTACTTAGGTGACAAAGCTTATGGATAAGGAAATTAACAACAGAATGGAGTGATCAGCTAAACCAATATTTTATTATAGAGAGTAAAATGGGTGATACAGATAAGTAGGATTCTAGTAAGACTTCAATGCAGTTAAATAGAAGGAGAGACTGAACAGGAGGGCTAGTCATGCTTCCAAGTCATGTACATTAAATGAGCCTATGTGATTCCTTGTTAATTAAACTCTGACTCTTTAATTAAATGATACCATATCTTCATCCTCAGTTTAGCCTTTCTTTGCTATAAGAAAGCTCTCTTTTATGAAAACATTGTATAAGCTACTCATCTACAGTACTTTGGATTTGGTTGGCTGGTGTGTTGATGAATTGATGTACATGTTTCTATTATTTCTTCATATGCCAGTACGTGACAGAGTGCTCCAACATGAGAAAGCCTGCTTGCTTGACATTGATGTGACTCAGGTGACCCATTGTGCTTTCAAATTTTGAACAACTTATTTGTAGTCATAAAAAAGAGTACAGTGTCTCCTCAAACGTTTGGGACTAAGTCAATAAAAATGAATCTGCAGTAGTTGAATATATTGTAGCTAAATATGGTAGCAAAGCATCAATCAAATTTTATTAAGCAGAGAATAAAAATAGTATTGCCCACATTTAAAGTCAATATTGCATTAGACACTTCTAGGTTACCTAATGTTAGGCTTATATAGCTTAAAAGATCCTATGAAAAATAGCTGTTTCATATTTTTAAGAGATTCTTTCACAAACTATGCTCTGAATTGGATATATAATGAATGTATCATTCACAGAACAAAGACACAAAACCTACTGTAAAGTAGAAATGAAATGTCACACAGATAAATTGCTTTTCAAGCTGCAGCATTTTCTTTCTACTTTTTCACCTTATTTATTTGTTAAAGCCTTACTGAAGTGTAATTACTTTATCCCTTATTTTTACTTTTATTATTTATAATTTCTTTACTAACTTTAACCTCACCTCAACTTTATTTATATTTAAGAAACCATTAGGATTGGCAAGATACCACTGACACATAGCAGGTTTCTCTGTTCTCATATCTTCTATCATTTCACAGCATTCTTTTGTGTACATGGCCTGTTTTTTTCCATAAAACATGCAAATTTTTAAAAGTTTAAATAAAGTTTCATTCTTTGATGCATAAAATGTTATGTTAACTGCGTGATTGTTATGAAAGACAAATTCATGTGCAGCTTTTAACACTTTATGTATAAAATTCCCTCTCATTTTTTGTATAGATTTTTAAAAACTCAGCTTATTTCCACTCACCATCCACTAGGTTAGTGTATGCAAAGTAAATATATTCTTAGTTTTATCTGAAGTGATTAATCTGGGGTAAGGATGAGTCTCAATGGTAGAGCACTTCATAAGTATGCAGGAAGACTTAGGCTTAATACCTAGCACTGCAAAATTAGAATAAACTTTTATGCTTGTTACTGAAATGTCAAGTTTAACATTCAGTGTATAAGTAAGTTATCTCCTTAACAAAAACAAGGCAAATGTATTTTTTGAAATATCATATTTGTTTGTTCAATTTTGTTATGATTATTTGTGAATTTTTATTATATTATCAGAAGAAATGAATTGCTGCTTCCAATAACTATTATTCCTTTGAAAAATGAGGTATAGATTCTGAGAGGTTCACATACTGTCTGATTTGTAGTGCATATCAAAAAAAGAAATTTGCAAGACAATTTCCTGTAGTAGTAGAGTATCTCTCCCATCTTCTTCTAGAAATATTCTCTAGTAACATCATTCAATAATAAATTTCAGGGAGTTTTAAATGATGAAGTTGGTCTTATCCAGGATTTGATTAGATATTATTGAAGGGTATACCTTACACTTGGATGTCTATTTTGAATTAAGGAAATTTTAAATTTCTCTGAAATATTTAGTACATTCTAGTGATTTTTAACATTATAATCTAAATGCAAGGGTGCAATGGTGATGTATTTATGTTACCACTGAGCGACACTAATAGTGTTACATGTTTAAATACAGCCTGATACCTGGGTTGTATTTTACACTTAATATTCATTTGCTGAGTTAGAGACAAGAGACAAGATGAGTGTAGAATGAGACTGAGGGATGGTGTGAAAGAAGAACTGATACCCCGGAATGGAATGGGGTCCGCCTGTGTAGAGGAATGAGGAGGACTCAATAAACAAAGTAAGCGCACCTTGCGTAAAATATTCTTGCCAATATAAAAGCTTGTTATTCTAAACATTTGAACTGTCTGTATCTCAAGTAATGCCAATTTTCTCAAGGATTATTATACTTGATTTCCATGAGTATGTATTGTATTTAATGGGACATATATATTAAATTGGAAAATTTAAATGATCTGTGCCCTATTTTTAGAGTTTCCCCTTACTTAACATAATATTTTTGGATATTCATTAAATGCTAATGGTTGGTAGAAATGAGTGATATTTAGGACTCAAAAAGTTCTTAAATCTGTCCTGTAATAAAACCACATTTAAATATTTCTTCAATGTTCTCTCAGCAAATTTTATACCACATGACCAAATATGAATATAATATATAATTTTTAAGTATAATATATATTTAATAAAGTTATCATCAGTAGCAATAAGGGTTTTATTTGTATCTATTACAATAACAGACATATTTATTGCTAACAGATGCATACATTGCCAACTTCACCAAACCCAGACTAATAATGTCATAAATGCATCAGAGTTTGTTTTTCTTCTATGAAAAGAAAACCTGACATTAGGAAAGCCCAGTAGATTACTTGTTCTATGTGTGATATGAGCTAGGACTCTTTCAGTCTTCCTCTTGTCTACAGGATGTTTCTCCTATTCTCAGCCATCTAATAGACAAAATGATTATTGTAACTGCACATATTGCAGAAAACTTTTCATACAAGAAAAAGAGCTGGAGGCTAAAAATGTCCTCTAGCTATCTTTTCATACACCTATATTTTAAGCACTCTTGAAGGCTGAGGCAGGAAAATTGAAAGTTTGAGGCCTGCCTCAAACTTTGACATGATCTTAAAATGCTGTCTTGAAATTAAAAAAAAAAAAAAAGTCTACAATTATAGCCTAGTGTGAAGGCACTGGGTTCAATCCCCAGAATTTCAAAAAAAATGCAAAGCTCAGAAAATCACATTTACAAATTCTTACTAGTCAATGAACAGATTTTAGTCACATGGTCAAATTTATGTGAAAGGGAAAATGAAAGGTACAGATTTTTTGTTTTGATATGTTACCTAGAGCAAATTATGTTTATTTAGAAAATCTAGAAAGAGCACATAATCAGTAGGTAACTGGAAAGTTTTACAAAGTTTGTATTTCTTCTGAATGATTTTTGGCAAAAGCTATGTTACATTTTCCCTATCCAATATGCCCATTAGCCTCAGGGGAAGTGATAGGCAAAGTAGCAAGAAAATCATGGACACAATTTTCCAGGCAGTAGAGAGAGTAAGATCATATCTCAGGGGTGAAGGACACTGTGGTAAATAAAGCACATATTCTACGTTGGGATGGGGACAAGAGAAGGACAGAATGGGCGCAATGCATCCACCCAAAGGTCGTCAGCTAATTCTGTGTTAATAGCAAGATCATGTGACACGGAGTGGGCGTGTGTGATCGCTCATCCACTACCAAGCAGAGGCTGTGCAGGTAGCGCTCCAAGCCAGTGAGGACCCCGACCATGCCCGTCAGTCTGCTGCCATTGTGGAGGGCACTGCTCTGGAGTACCAATTTGACTAAACATGAATTCAGCGTTCATTAAGATGTTTGAAATGTTTTTAAAATAACGAGCTTTACTTTTTCCTATTTTCTGCCTTCTCCTGGAGAAAATAAACTATCACCGAGTGGACATCTTCACGTGTTGATAAACTTCAGTGCAGGGACTAAGCATTTTGGAAGGGCTGGTCTGCGTTTCTCTGGTCCACATGCTGGGGGATAATTGTTGAAGTATATTTGCAGTCCTTTCCCTCCTCATATTTCTATTGCCAACTAATGCTAGTGAAATCTTGATAACCACATCTCTCACTTTTGCATGAAACTGTTTCTCTGGCTTCTCTCCTTTTGTTTTTTCTTAAACAAGTGTAACTTGATAGGCACTACAGTGAAGCAGCTCTGAGCAAGATGTAATATTCATCAGTTGGCTTTTATATTTATATATGAGTCTGTCCCAGGCCTAGGCAACTTGCTCGGAGGCATGCAGCAAGTGCAACTCTCCATGCCAAAGGTCACAGTAGAGGCCTGTAATGGTCTGCAACACTGTGACACCTCAGAAGGCAAGACAAACCACCCTGAGGACACCTGGCGCTTCTTCCAGTTCTTAGGGTAAGACTGCAGCTGCAGCCATTCGACTCCTGCTGTAAATGTCTACCTTAGAGATAGGACAGCTCTTTTACTTGGAAAAATTCACTACTTGGAGAAATCTTTGATCTAAATTTCCCAAGGTCCTGCTCAATTGTCCACATTTACCTCCGCTATCCCTTTCCTTTGTTTGAAACCGAAAAGGTACTGCTGGTCTAGATAAGTCTTGTCTTAGCTCCTAGAGACCTTTCTAGATTCCCCAAAATCATATTACTTACTTCTTTTATTTAATCATTTACCATAACTTATTTTAGGAGATTGGGGGCTCAGGTCAAGTTCCTGTGAGTAGACATAAAAACTCTTCTTTCTGATTTTTTGACAGCTCATGTGGTCACAGCTGGCCCACTTTGTAGGTCTCAGCTTACTCGCAGTTCTCTTGCAATCATTACTAGTCACAAGATATATAACAGCATTATCTCTCTAAGCAACCTTATACATAAAGTTAAAATTATAGTATAACATTAGGAAACACTATTAATAATTTTGCATATACTACTAAAAGTAAAATTAAATGAAATTTTATATTTACTACCATACTCTAATGCCACACAGAAGTAGCATATTCTTAGACAAGTTAAGGGTGAAATTATTAAATTAGAACTTCTGAAAAAGCAGCATATTCTATCTATTCCATTCAATCTACTTAGTCAGAATAGAAACCATAGTTTTTATTGAAACTTCAACATGCTTTCATAACACATTTTCTCTCACTTCTCTAAGTGTCCAGAGCTAACCCTGAGCAGAAGTACTGGGTTATCCTCACTCCGTTCCTCTACTTGTACGACCAGACTGCCATCATCCCTGAGGTTTACTATATACATCAAGAAAAGTCATACGTATACCCTAAGGACAGTCATGCATCACTTGTTGCCAAGAAAACATTTGAAAACATATTTTAGGCAATTTTGCTATTGTCAGAACACATTCATATGTATTTATGGAAACCTAAATTATATAGGCCAACCTATATAACCATCAGGATCTCTTGATTTAACCATGGTATGGGATAAACATGGGATGGACGAGGCTGGTGATAGCAAAAGGTAAGACAGATTCTTCAGTAGGTTTAGTGTTTCTGTCTTATTATTTAGATCTTTGATCCATTTTGACTTTGATTTAGTGCATGGTACAGGCATGGGTCTAGTTTAAATCTTCAGCATATAGAAATCCATGTTTTTCAGCGCCACTTATTAAAAAGGCTATATTTCTTCCAGTGAACAGGTTCAGCCCTATTTTGAAGAAAACAAGAGACATTATGGTAGCCATTGTTGAGTTACTATTATCCTGTTTTGAAGTCCTCCATCACTTTCATTGTTCTGTTGTGATTAGCTTTATTCAATTTTATTTTGTTTGGTTTTATTTTCTTTAAAATAAAAGAAAGAAGATGCTATCTTTCCTCCACCAAAGGTGTTTGGCACCTTTTTTTAAAAGTGCAATATCATACTGCTTTATATACAGCTTTGTAGTACAACTTAAAGATCTCCCTCCAGAAGAAATGACTATCATCAAGAAATCAACTAATAATAAATGTGGCTAAGGCTGACGGGAAAAAGGAATGCTTCTTCATTGTGGGTGGGAGTATAGTCAGTATAGCCACTATGAAATCAGTATGTAGATTCCTCAAAAAACTGAAACTAGAGAGTCTGTTTGGCTCAACTAAACTATTTCCCTTCGTGGTATCTTCCCAAAAGAGTTAGAGTCATCATACCACAGTGATACATTCATACCCATGTTTATAGCAGCACAGTTTGTAGTAGCTAAATCTTGGAAACATCCCATATGTCCATCAGAAGATCAATGGATAAACAAAATGTGGTATTTATATGCAATGGAGGATCACCTTGCAAAAAGAAGGAAAAATTTTTAAGTAAACGGATGGACCTAAAGTTGATAACTTCTAGTAAGTAAATCAGAAAAATAAGATTAAATATAATGTTATTTCACTTGTAAGAGAAAACCAAAGTATAAATCATGAGCAGGCTGGAGAATAGGTATTAGGACGGGAGAAGATCTTATTCAAATGGGAAAGAGAACAACAGATGGGAGATGGGGAGGGAAGGAAATGATTTAAGTTAAAAAAATTGAAAGAAAGAAATGAAGAGAGAGTTTTGTAAATGGGGAAGGAAAGAAAGGTTGAAAGGAGGGAAGAGAAGGGGACAAAAAATAATTAGATGTGTTTTGCACATGTACACATCACCTGTGGGAAATGTGATCACTGCATATTGAAAACATATACTAATAAAAAAGGTTGTGAGTGAAAAAAATTTTTTGATATCCTTTTAAATGTATTTGGGACAAATATCTGTTTTAAATGAGCTAATATAAATAATCATTTTTCATCAGTTTTGCCATTTGATTATTGCTTCACTTACTGAAACTTATGGGTTCATGAAATGCTTTTTGTCTATTAAACCAGGAGTGTTTTACATCTTAAAATTTTTTTTTGGTGTTTGCTACAGTTATGAATTTTTAGAGGTAAAATTGCAGTATTCCTGTTAATCATTCAGTAGCTCTGCTAGAAATAGCTCAGAGGAAGACAGAAGTTGTTTGAAAGTTTCAAAAACGTATCCTCAAAGTCACTTGTCATCTGACTGACTGCAAATGTTGAGAGGAATTGTTTTTTGGAGGGGTGTGTGTGTGTGTGTGTGTGTGACAAGATACCAAAATGTACCATTAGAAAAACAAAATGCTTGTATTAAAAAATAAAGTGAAAGGTAAAAGAACATGTACTTGGATCTCTGAAAAGTATGGCATTGATTTATTTCACTTTTGTGAAAAACTTCATAGTGTAGATTTTGAGTTAACTAATTCCAAAAGAAAAATGGAAAATATCCCATACATTTTCAAAATTAGAATGATTAAACATATTTCAAAATGTAATGTGACTATGAGAAATGCTTGAATTTTAATATGTAATGGGAAAAGCTCTGAGGCTGACATCAGTATTGACATCCTGAGATGCTGATTATTCTTCCTTGGAGAACATCTGGAAACCTGGAGCAAATAAAGAGAAAAACAATTTAAATGGAAAACACTGGAGATCAAACAAAACAGTGAAGAATCACAAAGTTAAGATTCAACACCAAAGAAAAACAAATGTTTATTTTAGAAAGTCAATAGAGTTTACCACAGAGCAAGGTTAGCTATAAACTGTCACAAAGAGAGACTGAATTCAAGATGAAAAATATTTGAATTACTGAAACTGCATTAGAGTAGTGTGTGTTTAGTAGCATAGAAAGATTCTCAGTTCAGTGGAGCCATCATAACATTCTCTAGGAGTATAGATGTAAATGAATCCAAAGAAGATTTTACAAAAGAATCATTTGATAACTTAGTGCCACATTCCCTCTAACAAAGAAAGAGGGGAGCCATGATGGGGTGTACTTAGTCAATTCAGAGGGATGCTGGGCCAGTCTGCATGTGCACCACAAACCACACCTCAGTAGAAAGAGTCCAGAAATTATACCTAGGAGTTGGTTAACATGAGGTGTGATTAAAAGTTTCAGGGGACCTTCAAATTTAAAAATATACATATTTATATAGTAAAAAATACATCGCCCTTCCCTCTTTCCCTCTTTTCCCTTCCCAATTACTTTTGCTCTTTGAGCAGTTTTTTTACCGTTGCATAGTATTTATTATAGATTTTGGATTATATATACTTTTTCCGTTTCTTACAGTAGGGAGACAATATGGTATTTACACATGTGGGTTTGATTTATCTCACTTATAATTATGGTCTCAAGTCGTGACCATTTACTTATAAAAGTCTCAATGCAATTTTTCTTAATAGCTGAGTAGTACTCCATTGTATAAAAATACCACCTCTTTTTTTTTTTTATCCAGTCTTTGATTGATGAGCACTTGGGTTGTTTCCAAGATCTGGCTTTTACAAATGGGGTTGCTAGATAAGAGGGAAGGGAAAAGGAAAAGATACAAATCTGTATATATGTATAGGTAAGATAACTAAAACGAACACACTGCTGAATGTATTCGTTATTGATACAGAACAATTAATACTCATATGATTAGATCAATTTTACATGTCTGTATCTATTAATGTAAACAACCATTTTGAAGATAATGATACGCAATATTGCAACCATTGTCAAATTTCTATCCTGTTTTGTAAACCCGTAATGTTACTGTTCTGTATTTACTCTAGTCGTTTGTTTGTCTCTTTTGCTTTTTGTCTTTGTTATATGTGTCTTTTTTTCCCATAAATTAAAAAAAAAGATGTGGCATTTTTATATAATGGAGTACTACTCAGCCAAAAAGAATGATAAACTCGAGGCTTTTATAGATAAATGGATGTAACTAGAAACCATACTCATAAGTGAAATAAACCAGACTTGCATATATAAACACCATATTGCCTCACTAGTGTAAAAAACTGAAAGAGCAAATAAGATCCAAAAGTTACAATAGATATAGAAAAGGGAAAAAAACTGCTCAAAGGGAAATTTTATTGTTTGATCAATCTTGCATACCTATAGCAAGTAGGCTGAGCAATTACCTTGAGGATAACAATGTGCAATAGAACAACCATTGTTAAATTCCTATCATCTTGTTTTGAAACCCTATATTGACGTTGTTTTTTGTTGTTGTTATCACTTTGCTTTTGTTTTTGTTTTTTGTTTGTTTGCTTCTTGATTTTTTCTGTTTTTTTTTCTTTAAAATAAAAAAATATTTAAAAAGAGACTATATTAGCAAAAAAAAAAAATACATCGCCATTAATCCCCCTCAAAATACTTTCCACCCTTCCCTTCACTACAAACTCATTCTTGCCACTTTCTGAAGTAGGTCTGGAAGTCCTCTTTTGTGTCTGTAGCGGTGATGTTGTTACGGCCTCACGTCCCAAGTCAATTAAAAAACATTGTACCTTTCATGGTCATTTCAACCTTGGAGAAGAGCCAGCTTTGTTGAATAAAGTTGACAAGGATACATGGTTATGCTTTATCAGACTCAATTTCTGTTGCCCCACAGTGGGGGGATTCATTGAATTGTTTTTATCACTCAGAGACACTCACCAGAGAGGACCTTCTAGAAGTGCTTCAGAAAGCAGAAAGAAGGACAGGCTGTATTAGAAGTGAAAGGAGAGTATGTAGAGGGAGATTAATGACAATGTGTCTTATTGTAAAAAAGTTCTTAAAAGTTTAAGCACTGACTGTAAGGATGGATTATCCCTTGTATTAATGAAGACCTAAAAGAATACCAGAGGATATATTCTAGAATAAAAGTAAATAATAATTGTGTTCTATTATCTGTATGCATAACATGAAATATACTGTAGAATAGGTTTGTCTATATTTATGCACAATTGAGCATGATTAGAGTTTGCATTTATAGTTGCCTTTTGGTCAATAAAATAAAAATAAATTATTGTCTTAAGAAAGTGGAAAGGATTAAAGAGTTAGACATTTAAGCATCAGAATTAGTAAGTCCCATAAGAATAACAATAATTTGAAACTAGATAACTTAACTGTCATGTTATTACTTGTTTTCAAAAGAAGCCTAAATCATCTTATATGCTATTCCTCTAGAAGGCAGAAGGCCCATAAAGCACTGACAGTCATGTAAGTTTATCCTGTAAAAGAAAACACTCGGACCTCTGACAGAGAAATTATGTTCTCTCTCCATATTTGATCCAGTAAGTACATCTAGTGATATTTCAGTAAGTATGTAAAGGTAGAGAAATAAATATAGGTACCTAGCAGAAGAAAATTACTTACATATACTTTGCCTTGTTCTTGATTAGAGAATGAAGTTTGAATTTAAATAATAAAAGAGAAATTAAATAACCTGATTTTTACTTAATTATAAAAGCCTCACATGATGTTTTCTAGGTTATGACAATATTCATGAAATATTTAGTGAATTCAAATTATTCTATAAACTAATTTCTTTTAACAACAAAACAGTGATGATTAGTCAATAATGATGAATAATGTTCATATCTAAATATTTAAAAAATTGTTATGCCCAGTATCCCTGAAGTAAGTGAAAATTTGCATCAGGTGATGATACTTGGATATGAAAATATGAGTGCCAATATATCTAACTTTAAAATCTGAGTGTCATGATGAATAGTTGTTAGCTATGTATTCTTTGATCATTTGCTCTTTTGATGAATTTCTAAAACTTTTTCCACTATCAAAATGGGCAGTGTGGGAACATTGATTTTTATTACACTTGATTACACAGATATTTCACCATGCTGGGAAACCACAAAGGGAAAAGATCAAGTAGGGTGAAGAATAAGTGTGCAGAAATTTTGTTTGAACTCTGACATTAGTTTTGAGTTTATGTAGGATCAAAGAAGACAGAAAAATCGATAGTGGTCTTGGTTTTAAATATGCTTTCATTTGACATCTAATACTTTTCTAATATTCTCTCCTGTATGATAAGACATTTATAAATATAAAATTGCTTTTTTTTATCTTTCTGCTTTCTTCTTTTCATAACCTTACACAAACAAAATATTCTATTTTCCATAGAAGAAGAAAAGAAACAATATATTTTGTTAGTCAGCACATGTTACCTACAGAAAAAAAAATTAATGTAATAAGTTATTACTGTGACCTGTTCTTTTTCCTATGAATTTCTAAAACTTTCATCCCTGTATTGTATGTGCATATTTGTATGGTTACTATACTTGTTTTTTACTCAAAGAAGACAAGAGAGACAGACAAAAACAGACAGAAACAAAGACAGAGAAAGAGACACAGAGGTAGACAAAGAGACAGAAAGAGAGAGACTGAGTAGACCAGAATGGGTTTCTCTTAAGAATGGAATTGAGGACTTGAAAATCAACATATAAATTAAAACTGTTTCTCTTTCACGGTTTTAAAATAAGTGTTAAAATTTGTGTACCTATTGGGAAAAAAATAAATTTTAGACCTGTATTATAATGAAACGTTAGCCACTTAATCTTTTAAAGGACAAGAAATCACAGTTGACTGAATTCACTCAGAAACTTAGAACTCAAATAATACCTCACTCGTCTTCTCCTGTCCTCCATCTTCACATACAATTCTACTTCTCTGCTCAAATCTGTCTGATTGCTGATCCCTGCTGCTGGTGACACAGTTGTGTGGGGTCACCCTTGCATACTCTGATGCTTAGAAATAAGTCGGCTACCTATATTGTGCACAATATGAAATGTGCAAAGATCAAAGCCTCTGTTTTTAGACCTAACCTATACATGGATGCGGTTTGTCTGTAGGACACCCAGCATTGAAATTCTAATGACTTCTGCTATTCAGATTCTTAAACAAGAGCAAAATTCAGTGTTGAAATGTGAGTGTTAAATGTGAAAAATAAATACATGTATATAATGTAAATTTTCAGCAACACATTACCCTTTTCCAGCAATTTTTCCCACATTAAATGTCTCCAACTCTCAGAAAGCTTTTGTTCACTCTTACTTTGCCCTATATTTTGTGGGAAAATGGTACCTTGTGAGTAGCTAAGACACCTACATCTAGAGAGTTGCTGTTGCTCTTGCTGTTTACATGGGTATGTGGTTCATGACTGCATTTAATGAAATGCCACATCCCCATATCCCCCCTCTCCTCTATTGTTTTCTACTTCATAGCTTACATTCCAGTGAAGAATTAAGTTTTAGCAATTCTTTTCCAGAAATGTCAGATTCTAAATGCACAACAAATCTACAGAATTTCTCAGTATATCAAGATGCACTAAAAGTAAATCACTGCTTTAATTGAAACTACAGGAACTTCCAATTTTTAAAGTTAAGTAATAAAATCAACTCTTGTAAATTCTTTAGGTGAAATTCTAGGTATTTATAGACCTACACACATATATCTATCCTTTCAGTATTAGAGGGAAAAAAGAAACAGAGCAAAACAAAATACAAGGAAAACAAAAAGCAAAAGAGGCAAATAAATGACAATAACAAAGAACCCAAAACAATAATACAGGCTTTCACAACAAGGTGGTAGGAGCATAACAATTGTTGTTATTTTGCTCAGTAATCTTCAGAAGAGTTACTCAGATTACCAGATATAAACTTGCAAAATTGATCTTACCCTATGAATGTTAACTGATTTGTTCCAAGAACTAATAGATTCAGTAGTACAATCATCCCAGCTATGCTACGTATATATATATACAAATTTATATATATTTTTTTCCCTTCCTTCTTTTCTCCTTTTCCCTATCTGAGTTATTTTTTCCCCTTTGAGTAGGTTCTTACCTTTTCACAATATTTATTGAAGGTTTTTTATCTTATTTACTCTTTCAGTTTCTTACACTAGGGAACCAGTATGGTATTTACACATGTGAGTTTGATTTATTTCACTTAAGAGTATGGTCTCAAGTTGCATCCATTTACTTTTAAAAGCCTCAATATGGTCCTTCATTAAAGCTGAGTAATACTCCATTGTATAAAATTATTACATCTTATTTATCCATTCCTCAGTTGATGGACATTTGGGTTGTTTATTATGTGTGATGGTATGAAAAGGCACTTTGAAGAAAACATTATGATAGACATTCCTGATTTCATAGCACCTTTTGAAGTCCAAGAATGCTTTTGTTCTTTGTTTTGATTGGTTTTAGTTTGTTTTCTATTATTTGACTTCAATATGTATGAATGTATGGATAGGTATTTTGAGGAAACAAGAGACATTATGGTAGCTATTGTTGGCTTCCTGTTGTCTGGTTTTGAAGGCCCATATTGCTTTCATTCTTTTGCCTTGATTAGTTTTATACTATTTTGTTTTGTATGAATTTATTGTGTCTAAACATATGAACAACTATTTCAAAGAAAACAAGAGTCTTTATGGTAGTCACTGTTGATGTCCTGGTGTCTTGTTCTGAAGTTCTGTGTTGCTTGCATTGTTCTGTTCTGATGTGCTTTGTTCCGATTTGTTTTGCTTTGTTTCATTCTCTTTAAAACAAAAAATAAATAAATAAAAAACAAAGTTAAGTAATAAGTTTTAGGCTATGCTGGTAAAATTCAAAATTTTCAAATTTTACACTGGTAAGATTCAAAATTCTCAAAGTATTATTTCATTTTTTAAATATTTTTATGTAATTTGAAAGTTGTTTTTCCCAACTTTCTTGCAACACATACATCTTAATAACCTAAAAGGGAAATTTTCTGTGACTAATAAAAAATACTAATTTCTTTTTCATACATGGGCACATGAAAGGGTCACAATAAAAAAGATACACCTCTGGTTATGTTAGTTCTCACCCTGTGTTTAAAAAGTGTTTAGCAGAGTTGTTAAAAATACATGTGTGGAGCCCTTGCCAGTCCTAGTAAGTCAAAATCCCTGAGAATTATGGCACCATGTTTTTGAGAATTATCTTTGAGAATTACGCATCTTATCAAGCTTTTCAACTAATTCTAAAGTACTATTCTTGATTAAAAAACATTAGCATAGAATTATAGAACCTTGGATTAGAATTCAAGCTATGAGAAAAATATACAAAACATAAACCAATCCTGTTTCATAAAAGGGTAATTTTGAGTGTAGCAGCACTCAAAAACTGATAAGGTCATACATGTCTTTAATGATTAATATTTTTCTCTGTTAATTAATTCAGAATGACTTTTTTTCTAATTTGCTTATTCAGTTGAAAACTAGTGACCTTTACTAATTTATGTGTACAGATCTTAAATATATAATGGTCTGAAATAAGCATTACTCTTCCTTTCCTAATGTTAAGAAATATAAATTTATTGGTTGTGCATTATTATATTGAAATATCTGAGGAAAGACAATCTTATTAAATCATAATCCTTGAGAATTATGCAAGCACAGAGTTCATAGTTTTAGAGTTCCTCTTGAGCCTGCCTCTGGAGAAGCTGTCTTGCGGGCTGACTCTCAAGTTAGCACAGGACATAACAGGATGGCGAAAGCAGTGCTTATGTGTGTTTATATCTTCCGATCCCTCTCTTCATATTAAGCTGCCACGAATTCAATCATGGGAGCTATTTCATGATGGTTTAGTATAATCTTGAGCACTTCCCAAAGGCCTTATTTCTAAACACCACAGTCAGATAACCTCCTGTCCTCCTACCTCACAATGCAGATTACATTGTAACACATGAACCCTTGGGGGAACACACTATGCCATGCACAATAGTAACAAGCTTAATAGAAATAAACTTAAAAAGAAAAACTGAATTATACAAAAGGCAAACAAAAAGGCAAATAATATTATGAGGAGTTGTACCTAGATTTTCCAGGTAAGACAGAAGTGAGGCACATACAAACATACACATAAGTTCATTTACACACATGTACACACACAAACACACACACAGGGATATGGAAGGACATTATGAGACACACACTGTAACAGATTCAGGGATAGAAATGCAGAGATGTAATAATCATATGTAAAAATTGACATATTGGCCAGATTCTAAAAAATATGTATAAAAAAACTTAATTACTCATTGTGGTAATCTAAAACAGGTCCCCATTGGCTATTCAGGTATGGTATATAATTTTTTCTAAGATTTGGCATATCCTTTCTATTTTATTTACAAGAACTTCCATAAAGAAGAGCCAAAGACTGACATTTTTGCACAGCAGACATTTATTCTTTGCACAGTCGTAGAAGATAGAAATCTAAGATCCAGGTGTTAGCAAGAATGACTTCTGGTGATTTCTCTATGGCTTGTAGATTGTTGTCTTTTCCATGAGTTTTCACATAATATTCACTTTTCTTTGTGTTTTAATCTCTTTTTATGATCATACTGAATTTGACCTGCCTTAAGAATTCCATGCTGTTAATAATTTACAGGATTATTTTCCAAGATACTTGGAGCATAGAGTAATTACTAATTAAATAAATTACAAATAATAGATTTTTATTTAAAGTAAGGTAACTTTGTTAAACTCACTTATATTTTGAAAACACTAAAATAAAAACACTAAAATACTTTCAGATATACAATTAAAACTTTATCAGTTAGAATACCTGTTGCTTAATTTCACCACAGGAAGTTTCAACCACATGAAAAATCTTTTTTTTTTTTTTTTTTTTTGCAGCACTTAGGGTTGAACTGACACCCCCTGTGCCTCCCAGACAGGTGCTTAAGCCACTGAACCAAATTCCCAGCACTAGTTTCTTGAGGCAGGGTCACATTATGTAGTTCAGGCCAGCCTTGCACTCTGGGTTGTAGCCCAAGCCAGCCTCGAACTCACAACGCTCCTCTTACCTCAGCCTCCTGAGTGCTGGGATTAAAAGCGTGCACCACCACTCCTGGCTACCACATGAAGAATCTTAAAACAAAAAATATTATATGTCTTCTTTGCCTGTCTATTCAAATGTATCATTTCTAGGATCTCAAATAGTACCACAGAATACTTTTAATGTATAGATTTGTGTTGTATACAAATAAATGCTATTCAGAACTTCATATAAAGTCAAAATTAATAAAATGGAGAGTTTTAAAGTAATATTCTTGTACTATCAATTTCAAAGGAGACTACAAGTGGTAGGACGTAAACTGGGGAAAAAAGTTAATACCAAGTTCAATTTTTTAATGTTTGCTTTACTTTCTGACATTTTTATAACCAAGTGTCCTTGTGATATTTTCTTCATTGTCTGCCACATTGAGCGCAAATTAACATTTTAAAAGGTTAATTGTTTTTGTTCTTTGTTAACTGAGATTTATCTGATTGAGGTGTTATTTTCATCTAAGTATCTTTTTTAAAACCAGAAAGATCTCTCTTCACTGATAACTTAGCATTCTTGTATTTTAATGTCCTTTCTTCCAGGAGACATTGCCTTATTCCAGTTCAGTGCTTAAAAAGCATCATTCTTCAAATTTTATGTACCATAAATGTGAACCAAGAATAATAATAACTACAGGAAAGAAAATGGGTAGAGGGAATTTAGTAGAGACAGAAGGAGTGAAGTGGTTGGGAAGGGGATGAGGATTAAAAAAAATAAACAAGGCCTACTCCCCAAGATAAATGTAAACTCCACGTACTGTGAGTATGTTCTAATAAAAAAGAGAAAAAATAAAGAATTCTAAAGGGGAAAAATAAAAGCACACAGCTATTACAGAGTTATTGTGACTGCTTATTTCACTGTATAATTATATACTGATTATATCACTAGGCATTTGGGCAAAGGATGAAAGCACATATTCACAGAAATATTAGCCTGTAAATATACAATTTATGTTTATTCATAATAAGCAAGTTCAAATCAAATAGTGAGTGGATAAGCAAGCTGTGATACACAACAGGTACTCAGGCATAAAATGTAATTAACTACTTATATTCACCCAAGAACTGTTAGTGGTCTTAGGTTTTACTCTACTTGTAATCTAACAAATAATTATATCAACAATTCTGTGATATTATAATAGAAAGACTTCTTGGTCAAAAACACTAGCACTTTACTCCTGGCACAGCAAGCAGCGTATGAACCAGAATATTTGCTTCAATATTTCTTGCATCCAATCTCTGGGATATAAATGTATATGTCCAGGTGAACACCTGCACAGACTGCTTTCATTATAGGAAAGAAGCCCTGAATGTAAAAATTCAAATATTTTATGATGGCCAAGAAATACACTAATTCCCTTGTTCCAAGGGCAAATATTCCCTTTTAGTGTAGTAGAAAGTTTGTGTCAAACCCAGTGTTCTTCAGTAGAACAATATATCTTTCAAAGCTGTCCACTATAGGGGCTTCCTTTCAAATGGCGCAGAACAAAGGCATCCTGTTTCTCTGCTCACAAGATATACAGAAATGCGAGAGACTAGAGAATCATATTTCAGTACATATATAATATTATGACTACCTTGTTTTGTCAAAAGAACATTTAACAAAAATTTTTCAAACTCAAGATCATTTCAGGAAACACAGGGAAAAAAGAATTGTAGCCTCCACATAACAAAATGAGTT